>CABEEJ010003073.1:49026-61941 GCA_901482245.1 Timema douglasi | reverse complement strand
GGGGGGGATCTTGGTTTGTGCAATTTCATGGCTCGTTTTTAATTAACCATCCCTTGCACATAATTCATACACTACAATTTATATTATAAGAACCTTATATGACAGATAGAAAATTTACTAGATTTACTTTTATGTATTCATACGTAAAGTCATGTGATTTGCATCAATGAAGTTTGATATATATTATCAATACCTGCTATACCAATAAGATTAAGTCGAGGATCGCCATGGCTAAGGAAGCTTCAAACAAGAAGAGGTTACTTCTGAGCAGCAAGTTATTATTATTATAATTATTATTATTATTATTATTATTATTAGCACCGCGTCTTACTACCCGAACGGGTTATACGCACTTACGCTAATGTGTAATGGTAGGGTGATCGTGAGATGAAATGGAAGACCTACAGTTTAACGTGGAATCCGAACCACGGTGGAGGCCTGGCATTCCCCACATTCACAAGATGTCTTGTCAGAGGTGAAGGAAGGGTTTGGTAATCAGATAAATCTGTGCCGGGACCGAGGATTGAACCCCGGCCGCCAGCACAGAAGTCTGACACCTTACCCCTAGACCGCCAGGTCACCTAACAGCAAGTTGAGTTTGGAACCGAGGAAGATATATATTAATATTTAGTACCGCGTCTTACTACCCGTTCGGGTTATACGCTTTAAGTACTAACTACTCTTAATGGATTAGGAATTGGGAAGGTTGAATTAGAGGAAGTGAACCCGCATTTGCGTGGGGGAGGGAGAGTGGAAAACCATTTAGGAAAAACCACCCCCAGTTCACCGGACCGAGATTCGAAACTCGATCTCCCCCGTCCTCGGTGGTCTAGTTCAACACGACTAGCGTGTTAGCCAAATACGCCACCGAGGCGGGTTAACCGAGGGGAACTGATGAAATGCTACATTTGGAACATCGCGGTGTATGGAGCATTAAACTGGACTATTAGGAATATGGAAAATAAATAATTGCAGAAACTTTTAAATGTGGTCTTGGAGAAGACTTGAGAAGATCAGGCGGAGGAGACAGGGTGATAAATAAAGTCCTAAAAAGAGCGAGTGGGGAAAGAACCATTTTGGATGTGATTCTTCGGTACAAAGCAAACTGGATCGGACACATCCTTAGGAGGAACTGTCTTCTACATGACGTCATAGAAGGAAAGGCTTAGGTAAAGAGGAGCTTAGGAAGAAGGAGGATTCAAATATTGGATGACTTGAAGGAAAGAAGAACACTCTGGGAACTGAAGGAGGAGTCAGAGGACAGGGGGGTCAAAAAAGATCACTGACAAAAGGAATGGACATAACATCTAATAATAATCAATACATATTAAATAACTTTAATAATATTGTAAAATATTATCAATGTTAGCCGTAAAGAATTATATGGTTTCATTTTCTAAAAGGTTCTTTCTACCAGAATCCTACTGTATATTATTTATGTTGCATTTCAAAATTAGGATCTAAAATAAGAGTTTGTTTTAGATCTATAATGATGCTTCATGGTGTCGAAACTGTCACGGTAAAAGGATAAGAATGCATGACAAAAAGTTGTTAAAAGAAACATAAGTGTGTAATAAGAAAAAATTATTGGGGAAATATTCCCTACGAATGATGTGTTGAATTTAACACGATGCTGGTACTTTTTTTAAATACTTATTTACTGGTAAAAGTGGGTGTTTTTTTAAATTCGAACATATGTGTGTGCCTTGATAGACCATATACAAATACAAATAAGAAAGGGTCACATCTCACATGTGTTGAATAAAGAATTGTTTGTCTCGAAACTGTTTGTAATTGAATATGGGCACAGGTCAAAGAATGTTAGCTCTCAGAACAAAAGCAAAAGTGATATATATCCAGAGAGGTTTGTTAAGATCTTTTCCATTTCCGAGAAACAAGAATTTCTATACGGCATAAACTGTCGGATTATATTGCCCTTGAAGAGAATTAATACCCTTATTAAAGTAATTAAGTGCAACGTAATTAGTTGATAATTATGTTTAATGTTCGAATAATTATTGCTTAGCTAGCCATTTCAAGGACCATATTTAAAATTTAATGAATGAACACTCTATAATAAACCAATACATATCTTATAATAATATAAAAAAATACATCAACTACTCAGCCCAAATCAGCAATTTGTTGCTATAGCATGGATATAGATTTATTTATTTTTTTCATCTCTACCATTCATAAAGGTGTTGGGTTCAAATTCTAGTTAAGATTTTGAAGAATAAGTCAGGCCATTGGTTTGACTTCCTTTATGCCAGAAACCAATAACCGGGATACATCAAATATCAAACGGTACCACACCACGACTTACAAACTAACTCGGGTTTAGAGCAGACACAACGCTCAATCTTCGATCCGTAAATTCATCACCTTTGTGAAGAAATCTCAATCTCACCAATTAAACAGTTTTCGGCCGTGTTGGGATTCGAACCTGGGACAGACAGACGTTGTAATGAAAGTCAAGATGTATGACTGAAGTGTACTTGAAAGATAGCAATACAATATATCAATTCCACATTATACCCGCCTCGGTGGAGTAGTTGGCTAACGCGCTAGTCATGTTGAGCTCGACTGCTGAGGACAGGGAGATCGAGGTTAGAATCTCGGTCAGATGAACTGGGTTGTTTTTTTTCCTAAATGGTTTTCCACTCTCCCTCCACGCAAATGTGGGTTCACTTCCTCTAATTCAACCTTCCCAATTCCTAATCCATTAGCGTATCTAGTACTTAAAGCGTATAACCCGAACAGGTAGTAAGACGCGGTGCTAAATAATAAATAAATTCCACATTATATTGTTGCTCTTGAAATGAAGAGATTTGTCCCCTTGTTGCATTCAAGTATTCCGTCCTACTCCGTAGCAAAGTTCAGGGATAGAACTATTTACACGCGGTATTAAAGTTCATAACGAATGATGATAATTATAATTATAATTGTCATGCAAGGAAGATTGTCTCTCGTCCCGGCTAGCACACAATGTATGTACTCTTTGAAAGTGCTGCCATCTTGACGAGGTGAGGCACATTTACGGAAGTAAAGGGATTTTATTTTCTTGGTGTAGATTTGATTCGGGTGTTTAACGACGTTGAGGAATCAGAAGTTTATTCAAACGTCAAGTCATGTGATCTAAAGCTGTCAGTCTTGATTAGATATTATCAATACCTATATAATAATATAGTAAAATGTTATCAATATTTATAAACCTTGCGACTGTTGGGATGGAAATTTTCCCTACTATTATATCAATATATATTTATTGTTTGATACATCGCAAGGGATATATTGAAAGCTACGATATATCTCTATCAATTATATCGATATATCGTTTGTTTACGATAGATTGAATTGCATTGTTCTGGGTGAACTGTGATTGTGCTAATAAAATGGCTGCTTTTCTGTAATACTTTTCTTCGACACTTTTCACTTTATAAGTTTTATTCACCTGTTGAAAATAACATACCAATTTAGTAAATTAGGGAAAAAATCGACTCTGTAAAATGAAAAAAAATAATCAAAAAATTATTAAAAATTTATTTTGATTCACAAGCTTCAAAGCTTAATCCTATATAATGAAAGATATCAATAAATTGATTAATATTTTGTATACTAAAACATCAATATAAATAGAGATTTTTTTGTAAATAAATCTCTACATATTTATAACGATATGTCACTGCCAACCCTACAGATTGTGTGTGCTACGTACAGTATGTGGAGGTGTTAGCACACACGATAGTGCACGTACCTGCTTCAGTGGTCGCATGGTCTAGGGCGGAGCTTCCCAAACTGTGCCCTCAGGCTCCACCATTTATATCAGGCTCCGTCAGGCAATTTTAGAATATTCTGTGTTTATTTTTCACTATATAAAATAGTATCAGTAATCGCATTACCAATTTTTTTTTTCAAATCTGAATAAAGGGCATTTGCCAAAGGCGCGGCGAGAACTTGTGATGTTTTACGTTTGTTTTATATTTTAATACTTGTAAAATTTAACCATCTTTATTGAATGTTCATATTATTATTATTATTATTATTATTATTATTAGCACCGCGTCTTACTACCCGTTCGGGTTATACGCACTTACGCTAATGTGTAATGGTAGGGTGATTGTGAGATGAAATGAAGGACCTACAGTTTAACGTGGGATCCGAACCACGGTGTAGGCCTGGCATTCCCCACATTCACAAGCTTTCTTGTCAGAGGTGAAGGAAGGGTTTGGTAATCAGATAAATCTTTGCCGGGACCGAGGATTGAACCCCGGCCGCCTGCACAGAAGTCTGACACCTTACCCCAAGACCGCCAGGTCACCAACTTTATAATATTAAAATCGTGCATCACACGCCAATCAACTCTGTGATACAGTCGGCCCGAAATCGTACATTTATACCAACACTATTGCACGTGGATCATCTCTGATTAAACATTAATGGCGATAAAGAGTTAATAGAATTTCCTGATAGTGAACATTGTTGAAATATTTAATAGACTGCATTTAAAAGGCAGTTTTTGACCATTTTATAATGACTTCTCATATAAGACTGAGCACAAATCTTCATTCTGTCATAACAGGGACATACTGTGTTTATTAACATAAAAAACTTTGTCGCTTTGTCCTCCATCGTCACCACGGAATATTTCGAGTAATCATTCAAATATGAATGCAGCACATTTCTGGCATATCTTGGTCTTTTCTTTTACTCCCAACATCTCACGCGAGCCAGGGTGGGCCTTCTATGATGAAAGCTATTAATGTAAAATATGTTATGAGGGTTCTAGAATGTATTTTTGTATGACTAAAGGGCTCCATCGGTCTAAAAAACTTGGGATCACCTGGAGTCACTCTTGCAACAGAATAGACTGCTGATGATGGGAAGATCAGAGTTCGAATCCCAGTCGGGAGTGCAGAGGGTGGTTTTCCGTAAATGGTTTTCCACTCTCCCTCCACGCAAATTTGGGTACACTCCTTAAAATTATACCTTACTCATTCCTATAACCCAATAGCGTAATGCGTATAAACAATACCGGTAGTAAGACGCGGTGCCAATAAAAAAAAAAGTGCCCCACGTGGTCTCTCGGGGAAATACCACACTGGTCTGGTTGTGAGACTAATATGTGAGGAAGTGACGCAAGGTTGTTCCCAGAATACACCAGGAAAGGTCACGTGGGTATAAATAAACATTTAGCGATGAAATAATTATTGACACGATTTTCAAGATAAATATAGCCACAAATTATTATTCTAAACATTTAAATTCTGGGAAGAGATCAAAATACCTGAAAAGTCCATTAGAGCTGCAAAACTAAATTGCGATTTACCTACCTCACACTATCATCGCTTAAAAATACAAGAAAATAATACAAAAAAATAATAATTTTTTTCCATCTATGGAAAAAGCTTAAAAACTGTATAATTCAAAAATCTATAAACCCCTTTTCGAGAACTGTCCTCGAAATAAAACTTAATACAGGACTTCCCCCCCCCCCTGATTACGTCCACGACTTGGGGAAACAAATAGATCGACTTTGAAATGTATATACATTAAATAAAAATTACCCGCTTCGATGGCGGCGTGGTCTAACGCGCTACTTTCGCGCAATAAACTAGACTAGTGATGACGAGGGGATCAAGGTTTGAATCTCGGTAGGGTGTACTGATGGTAGTTTTTACAAAATTGTTTTCAACTCTCCCTCCACGCAAATTTTGGGCACACTTCCTATAAATATGACCTCCCTAGTCCTTAAGACTACTATCGTAATAGTACATCAGCGTATAACGTGAACGGGTAGTAAGACACTGTGCTAAAAACATTCGAATGCGACTAAGATATCTCATAAGATAATAAACGCATCCTAATTGATGGTTTGTAAGCTACGATAGCAGCGCCATTCACCTGAACATGAGACTGTTACAATAAACCAAGTCAACAAGCAATTGTCGAGCGATGATTAACCTAAAGGAACCTGATCAATGATTTAACAGCTTTTTATCATTTTCCGCTTACATTTATGTCAGATTTTTGAACCTTCCTATAGTTGTTATAATCACTTTTAAAAATTACACCTAGAACTCCTCAACAAACCTCGCGACCCCACCCGAAACATGCCGCGAACCCCGGGTTGAAAACCACCGCACTCAAGGGTGTATTATTTGTAGGGTCTAGAGATGTATGACGAAACATTTTCAATTTTTTTTTTCTTGAAACAAATTAAATCTCTTTAATCAAGTCCCAATAAAGCAATTACATCGGTTCCTGTTAATTTCTCACGTATTGAGAACAGCGCTTGGCGGTTGAATATGTAACTAGCGTCGGTTCTGTTTTAGACCAGATATGTTAACACTTCATTATTATTTATCAATGTATTTACGAACACATTAACTTAAATTTAGAATAGATTCAACATCCAACACCCCTGGCCGTTAATTCATCACCGTGAAAGGGTTAACCCACATTTCAGCAATTATACATTTTTTTGGCCATGTCGGGAATCGAATCCGGGACCCTGAGCTCACTAGGCAGACATGCTACCGATTGTACTAAGGTGTTGAGACTGGTAACACTTCTCCTATTCTCTCTACGAAGGAATGGTCCCCCAGCCACAGTTCTTATCAGCAAGATGTCGGAGCTAGCTACCTTTCAGCGTCATCTCTATGCGTCGCGTGACAAGGATGAAAGCCAGCCTTGTATTGTGGGAAAATGTTTGCCGCAAGGCAATATTAGCACTTTGACTACACAAGTCTTCCCCCCCCCTCCCCCTCCGAACCCACCTCTTTCCTCAAACCCCATCAATATTGACACAATACCTACCCCTCTCCCCTACACCTATCACTCCTACCTTTTAAAAAAAACACTTGTGTAATGTCGTTGGCAATGTTGTCATTTTGCCACAACACAGCACTGCACCATCTGGCAACACGCCAGATGGACGATAGTTCAAGCGCCTGTAGTTATTTACGGTGAGGTTTTACACTTTGTAAAGGGTTAATTTACATTATTATTATTATTAGCACCGCGTCTTACTACCCGTTCGGGTTATACGCACTTACTGCTAATGTGTAATGGTAGGGTGATTGTGAGATGAAATGAAGGACCTACAGTTTAACGTGGAATCTCGAACCACGGTGGAGGCCTGGCATTCTCCACATTCACAAGATGTCTTGTCAGAGGTGAAAGAAGGGTTTGGTAATCAGATAAATCTTTGGTTAATTTACAGTTTTGTAAATTTAATATATGTGATAAGAATCAATACAGAGATAATTTTCTCATGAGTCGTAACTAGATAAAATATATACAATATAAAACCCTTGAATTTATCTTTTTTTGAAATGACAAGTCTGACTCTTTAGCTTAGTCGGAAAAGTATCTACCTGCTGAGATAAGGGTTGCTGGCTCGATTCCCGGCCGAGGTGAACAATTTGTCATGGACAAAATGTGGGTTCCCCCCTTTCACAGTGATGAATTAACGGCAGGGAAGCTGGAGGTTGTGTCTGTTATAGATTTAATTTAGTTTATAAGCTGTCTGGTGATATAGTAAGTCGATTAAGAAAGGTCTAGTTTAAAAATAAACCAAATGAGGTGAAAGTTACATAAACCAAGTGGGTTTAGAGCTTTACTGGATGGAGCTGCACGGTAGTAAAATAACAAACAGGGGAGGAAGATGATACTAATGTCAATACAATGTTGTGACCCCCCTATTAAATTACAGCATCCTGTTGCTCCTATAGTAGCTACCTTTGGTTTAATTGGGCATTTAGGCCTTCCAGAATATGTTGAATTTTGGACTTGTCAGAAGGAAAAATGTCAACTTTTAAACTGTGTTTACAAGTCTATATACACGATGATTCGTAGCTGTATTAAATAAAGTGTTCCAGTAGAATCTACACTGAAAAATAAACTAAAAGTCTCAATCCAACATATTGCCGGGACCACTCCTTTATCGAAAGACTGATAGGGACAGGTCAGACAGAAACTACTATGTCGAAGAGTTTTTTTTTATTGACCTGTGTAGTGGAACATTGCATGCTCATGGGAGATGTTCAAAGGGTCCACCATTGCATTCTCAGCACAGTTCAGCCCTTCTACTACACCACGACTGTCGTGTTCGTCGGAAGATGTGAGGCATATCCCAGATCGTATTTCCAGCGACCACAATTGCATTCCACAGTTGTTCTATCGTGTTGTGCCGTTGGGAGTACACAATTTTCTTCGTGTGGCCCCACAATAACAGGTCACAAGGTGTGAGATCGGGAGACCGTACCGTACCGGACATGCAACAGGCCCGATGTGTCCAATCCATCGCCTGTAATAGTATTCGTCCAAATGGTGACTCAATGCACGGTCGCAACGTGAAAGGGGTTCCATCCTGAAGCGGACACATGTTCAGACACGTTGCTAGCAGAACGTCTTACAGTAGTTGGGGGAAAACGGTCTGCAGAAAGTGTAAGCAGTTTTCACCTCGTAGTTGTGCAGGCATCTCATGCGGTCCAGGTAGAGTATCACCCACAGCTCCAACCCAAACGTCGATGTAAAATTGATATTGGGAATGGATCTTCAGGATGGTATTTGGATCTGTGTCTGCCCAAATGTGCTAACTGCGGAGATTGACACTGCCATTTCTAGTAAACTTTGCTTCCTCCATTGCCAGTAATCTGCTGAGGAATTGTGAATCTGTGGCGTGGTGGTGCAGCAGTAATTCACATAAGGTTCTATGACGTTTGAGATCGAGAGCTGGATTAAACTCCTGTACATATTGCAAATGGAAGGGGTACAGTAATTGGTCATGTACTGTTCTCCACAGGGACGTCTGTGGCATATGATAACGTATGGCCAATCACCATATACTTGAACCCGATTAGCGTTCCACAGAATGGATAATTGTCTCTTCCACTGCAATGGTCCTGTGACGTTGCATTCTACCAACGTTCACCATCACGGGTGAAAAGTTACCAGTTTCCCTCAGGCGACGATTCAGTGTCACACATGTCCTTGTGTTTGGGTGTCGTTGGACAGGAAAACGTGCAGCATACGTACTAACAGCGGCAGTAGAATTCTGTCATTCCTCACCGTGAATCAGATTTATATCGGCCAGTTCCTAGTCTGTGTGTTGGTCCCCCCCTCCTACTAGCCATTTTCAACCACAGCGAGTAACTGAGTGTGACGTTTCATGTCTCCAGCACGTCGAATGACGCATGTGCAAGGTTACCGTACAATGTTGCCGTATCTAGATAAATATGAGGTCCCGACAATATGTCGTTATGAGACTTTTTGTTTCTTCCTCGTTGTAGATTCCACTACACCACTTATTGTGTATAACTATGAATCATTCTGTATATATAGAGACAAACTAGCTTTGTAAATAACACACTCGTGTATTGTTAAAGGTTTTGTCATTATTTAACCTAAGTGCAACCGTATGATTGGCAATATCTCAGCTATACCCTGATTTTAATAGGAAGCCTGTAATTTGACAGCTATAAAAGTTACTAGATCTACTTTCACGTATTCATAAGTCAAGTCATGTGATCTGCATCTGTCACTTTTGATAGATACTATTAATACTTATAAAATAACACTAATAATATTGTAAAATGTTATTTAAGTTCGCAAAAAAAAATGTATTTTATAAAACGGTCTTCTTAAGAAAATCAGGCTACACCTAAGCGTGCCGTGGACCATTTACCAATCAACTATGTGATGCAATCAGATAGAAATGGTAAATTTACACGAACACTTGCACGTGGATCATTTCTGATTGAATATTAATGGAGATAAAGAGTTAATAGAAGTTCCTAATACTGAACATTGTTGAAATATTAAATTATATTTGGATAGAAACTGCATTTAAAAGTCCGTTTTTGACCATTTTAGAATGGCTTTACAGATAAGCACTGTGCACAATTCTTTATATTGTCATAACAGGGATATACCATAGTTTTTAACAAGAAACTTTGTCGCTTTGTCCTCCATCGTCAGCGCGGAAAATTTCCGGTAATCATTCAAATACGAATGCACTGCACACATTTCTGGCATATCTTGGTATTTTCTTTTCCATTTTACTCCCAAAACTCGCGCGAGCAGGGAGTTGAGTTGGGTCTGCAATGATGAATGCTCTTGAATATATTATTTTGCTCTTTGTTGGATCGTTGTTCTTTGACGACCACTCAGGGCCACAAAGAAAGTACCAAGTTTCAATTATTTAATTCTCTTTGAACGTGTATAGAAAAGCCGTATACACGTCTCTTGATGTGACGTCACTGTGAGAGCTACCGGGTTCTATTATCTCGGAGGTCTAACTAGGGTCTTAAGAGTAGGTCACTCTCACTGGCGAGTCTTCAGTCCCGTCTTGTTTGGTTTTATTGGTGATGCGGGGGTTAAGGTTCGAATCCTGGTGTGTGGGGATGAGGTTGTATTTCCCACAACTATACCTTCACGCCAATGCGGGTGAACTTATAAATAAAAATAGATAGTAAGTTCAGTGGCCGAACGGTTTTAGGCGTCATTCTCGTATTAGACTGGCCTGTTGATGACGGAGAGATCGGGGTTAGAATCCAGATTGGGTCTATTGAGTTTTTCCCCCACTCTTTTTTCTACGTAAATGTGGGTAGATGCTTCCTTCCTCATCCCTACCCCATTAGAATAATTATCATATGCGTATAACCTGAACAGGTATAAAGACACGCGGTGACCTGGCGGTCTAGGGGTAAGGTGTAGGACTTCTGTGCTGGGGTCAGGGGTTCAATCCTTGGTCCCGGCACAGATTTATCTGATTACCAAACCCTTCCTTCACCTCTGACAAGACGTGTATTAATCTCACAACTTGGGGATGTGTGGAATGCCAGGCCTCCACCGTGGTTCGGATCCCACGTTAAACTGTAGGTCCTCCATTTCATCTCACAATCACCCTACAATTACACATTAGTGTAAGTTTGTAAAACTCGAAAGGGTAATAAGACGCGGTGCTAATAATAATAATAATAAAAAAATAATAATTAAAATCGTGGCGATAAAATATATGGGCCTATATAATAAACCTAGCATCTTGCATTTCTATGCGTTTTAGAAAGTGCACGTAAAGTTCGCCAATAACAAAAAAAGGGCAACATATGTAACTTCTGAAGCGGAGTTCGTAACCTAAGGAACTAAATCTCATATGGGCATGTAACTGTATGGTTCTGTTGACTGTTCATACCCTAACTATAGATGTGTAGTTCGCGAACGAATGTTTCAAAATCGGACGGTTCGTTCAACTGAACTAGATTAAATAGTTCACCTCCTCGAAGTGAACGACGCGAGAATAAACAATCACGATTCTTCGGTCGATTTGATCACAGAAACAAGGTGAACATCGAAGAAGAAAAAGAAAGAAAGAAGAAAAACAGAGATTCTCTTATGAGTTACTCTGTCGGGCGGGCTTGTTTGGTTTGAGAGGAAGTTCATTGTTTAACATTTCCATTGTTCAGTGAAGCTATATCCCGATTTTGGTTGGAAGAACAGTAGAGAAAATTCAAACATATTAATTTGCTGCCAACATTAATAACATTTAAATAAATGATTTGTGTTATTCTATAGGTATTGATAATATCTATCAAACGTGACGACTGCAGATAACACGACTTGATGTATGAACATATTAAAATTGTTGTAGAAACTTTAGTGACTCACTTCTACTGTTCTTCCTACCAAAATCACCCTCATGCAATATAATTGGTGAGGGAACTGCAGTTCTTATGGAGGAAAGCTTTATCTTCGCTCTCTCTCTCTCTCTCTCTCAGTGTTAACTGTTGCCAAATATCCTCGCTCTCAGTTATGTCGGAAAGGTGGTGTACTGAGGTAAGAAAGAGCTATTGGCGACCTTGACTAACCAGCGTTGCGAAACATGTTTGAGGGGAGATTGACCACACGAAAACGAAAGAATGACAACGTTGTTCCCCAATGGTAGCCATGCAGTTACCTCAACGATGATATCTAGTGAAGTAAAATTTTCTAGTGAGCCAACCCACTCCCCCTAGAAAATTTAGCTTACTACCTACGCCTTTTCTATCCCCTCTCTTCTAACACTCAGCTTCAAGCAACAATATATATACATATATCTATCCCTCTCTCTCTCTCTCATATATATATATATATATATATATGTAAACATCCACTGGAATGGATGTAGGACATGAACCGGTGAAAGAGTTAATTTAACTACAAGCTGTAGTTCACGAGCGAGTGAGCTACAGTTCAATTTTCAATTTACATTGCAAAAACCTTATATGACAGAAAAGTTACTAGATTTACTTTCACGTATTCATGCGTCAAATTATATTATCTGCAACTGTCACTGTTGATACAGTAGCCCCACGGCTTCTTTGGTGCTGACTGACAGCTCACAGCTGTCACTTCTGACAGTCAACATTTAGCTATATATCTAAATTTTGGCTGTCAGAAGTGGCAGCTGCTAAACATATGTTTTTTGCAGATCATATGGTTCGGCGTAGGAATACATAATTTGGTCTGGTAGCTTTTCAAAGCTTTTAGCTGTCAGTCAGCTCCAAAGAAGCCATGGGGGCTATTGTAGATATTATCAATAGTAGAGTGAAATGCTATCAATGCTGTTGGAAAAAATATATATATAATATTTGTTCTTTTATTTAAAGGCCCTTCGTTTAAAAAATTAACTGTCAAGTTGTGGTTCGTGAACGACTCAACTATTGAACTAGATAAATGAACGGCTCAATTTAGATTAATCACTTTGAACTATTCGCTACAGGAGAAAAGCTATGGCCATAGACCAGCCCTACCGTTATTGTGAGTTCTATTTCATAGTGATTTATTAGTTATTAGAAATGTTGAGAGAAAGAAAATCCTTAGAGGATTTTGGTCAAACAATGTCTGAGAGAAGGTGGGGGGGGGGGGGAG
>CABEEJ010003073.1:33818-47681 GCA_901482245.1 Timema douglasi | reverse complement strand
AACCGGGGGGGGGGGAAACGAAATTCGAATCTTTGTTTATTGGCATCCCTCTTACGTTTTATTATGTTTCGTGGATGGAAAAAAAAAATTCTTCTTAGTCCGATAAAGGTCAAACAATAAAACACACTATAAAAAAATAAATTTTAAAAAGTACCAGCTGATAAGTAAAGCGACCATAGTTGTATTGGTAAATAGTGTGAGATAGATCACTATTGCCCCGCAATCTCTCTGGCATAAAGCCAGCTCCCGCCTCTCCCTTGTATCCCCTAACCCACAAGACTCTTCACACAACCATTGATAACACTTGGAGCTGTGTCCTCTACGTGACATTGGTGCTCGGGAATAACTTGACGGGACCGGCCTTGGATACTCCCTTCCAGTCACTATGGCACCATCGTCCCAACACAAACAATAGCCTGACAGACATTATTTTGGGTGAAAGGTCTGGATTGTGACATTCACAAGTGGTTTTTTCTCTCTCTCTCTTTTAAATGCAGTAATTGTTTTTTACTTATCAAATGGAGGGAAAGAATACCACCACTCTTTAATAGCATTATGAAAGACTTTTTAACAAATTTATTAGCTTGCGGGTGTACAGTATAGTACGTTTTATTATTTTGTTTACATGTTTTAAAAATATCAGTCACTTACTGGCTATATACTAAGATAACATTTTCAGAAGCTAAAAAAACACATTTATAATACCTGTCAAAAGTGACAGCTGCGCAAGACATTCCTTAGCGTATGAACACATGAATTTACTATTTCAAAGCCGCGTCTTACTAACCGCTCAGTTTTTACATATTTACTAACTACGCTAATGAATTAAGGTTAAGGAAGGTTGAATTTAGATGAAGTGCACCCGCATTTGCGTGCAAATAGAATGGAGAACAATATAGGGGAAATCCACCCTCAGTATACTCGACCGGAAATATAACTCGCAAGCTATCCGTCATCGGCAATTTAGTCAAATGAGTAACTAACGCCTAAGACCAAGCGACCACTGAAGATAGTCCCATGAATGTTGATATAGTTACTTTTAAAAGTCAGAGAAGTATGATTAAACTACGTAGTGGACTATAAAAATTTATATAACAATAAAGGAAGGGTGCATTTGAAATAAATAAAGATGGGAGTGGGTTAAGGGTAGTGTTTGTTTTAACGTTATTAAATAAAAATAAAAAATTCGGCCAAATAAATCAAATATTTTTCCGGTAGAAACATAAAGTTTAATTTTCTTCACAAGGTGACCTACACAGAGATGTTGAATATCTGTCAAGGGGTGTCCTAGAATTTAATTATCAATTTTTCTCTTCATTTAAAGAGTTTATCATCTAATGCCCGCTTAGCTCATGACATAAATTTAACAACTGTTGATATCACCGAGTGAAGAAAGTTAAAACTCTTATGTTTGTACTGAAGCAATATTTTATTTATTTTGCCCCCCCTCAGCCCTCCCCCCAAAAAGTTTTACTGTAAAAACTGAAAACATAACTGTCCTTAATTCACGTTCACTGCAATCTCACCTTAAGCCGGACTTTAAATTATTTTATTAATTGAGTACAGGGAGGTAAGACGTATTCTTGAAGGCTTTGAATATATAATATAATATCTGAGCCGAGGTTAGTGATACGTTCAACCACTAAGTGCTATAGTCAATATGTGAGTGTGAGAGGAGAATTGTAATCACTGTTGTTGCTTTATAGTATCTCATTTGAGTTACTTGTGTTACAAGTACTCGGGATATTTAAAATGACGTGAGAAACCTCGTAACTTTCCAAAACAAACTTATTGAGAATTTATCAAAAAACTGAAAATGTCCGTGTTTAGTGATGTCAGCTGACGAGATGTCCCTGTTCAGTGATGTCAGCTGACGAGATGTCCCTGTTCAGTGATGGTCAGCTGACGAGATGTCCCTGTTCAGTGATGTCAGCTGACGAGATGTCCCTGTTCAGTGATGGTCAGCTGACGAGATGTCCCTGTTCAGTGATGGTCAGCTGACGAGATGTCCCTGTTCAGTGATATCAGCTGACGAGATGTCCCTGTTCAGTGATGGTCAGCTGACGAAATGTCCCTGTTCAGTGATGGTCAGCTGACGAGATGTGTGCGGAAGTGGACTGATTACTCCGCTGAAAGAGCTGTTATTTGCCTCCTCCACCAACTGCAACAAAACACAAGTCTAGCTACTGCGTTGTAAATTATAACGTCCATTGCACCTGTACATACTTATTACAACTAGACAGCTCATTCGTACCGTACCTACTTCCTCTGAGACGGACACAATCAATATAGTTATGTTACCATTACAACATTTGGAGACTTAAAAACCCTTTTTATTTATATTCTTATCTTTTAGTTCCAACACAACTATATATTTATACAGAATGGGACAGAAACAATTTGACAATTAGTAATATGTAAATTAACACTTTAATTGAAAAATAAATATTCATTAACTAAATAAAAGCAAACTAAATACTACACTTTTTTCAATTTCCACTCATGTGAGCTCCATGTGACGTCAGACGAACCTCACCACGCTGTCCATCACTTGCCTCATATATTGTCTAATTGTTTCCGCCCCACTCTGTATATATACCCTAATTTTGTTTGGTAAGAACAGTAGATAAAATTTGAACTTGTTTATTTGCAGCCAACATTGATAACATTTCACTTTATTATTTGTGTTATTTTATAGTAACTGATAATATCTATCAAAAATGACAGCTGCACATCACATGACTTGATGTATGGATATATTAAAATTGTTCTAGTAACTTTAGTAACTAGCTTCTACTGTTCTTCCTACCAAAATCATACTATACTTTTGAGCTGAGAATTTTTTTAACATATTATATTACTTTTATTTTTCCCGTTATTGTTCGAGCTAGGGTTGTACATTGAAAGGAAAACACAAAAAGAAATAATCCAATGAAACCTCAACATCGATGTCTGAATGAGACTGAAAGATTCCCTGAAAACAATTATTATTACACCACGTCTTACTATCCTTTCGGGTTGTACGCACTTACGCTAATGTGTAATGAATGGTAGGGTGATTGTGAGATTAAATGGAGGACCTACAGTTTAACGTGGAATCCGAACCACGGTGGAGGCCTGGCATTCCCCACATTCACAAGATGTCTTGTCAGAGGTGAAGGAAGGTTTTGGCAATCATATAGATCTGTGCCGGGAACGATTACCTGTACTAATTACGCTAAGAATGAGGAAGGTTGAATTTAGAGGAGGTGTACACAAATTTGCACGGAGGGAGAGGGGAAGCCCCATTTAGGGGAAAACCACCCCAGTACAACCAACCGGAATTCGAACCGCGATTTCCTTGTCATCGGCATTCTAGTCTATTGCGGGAGTGACGCACTATGACTACATGAAAGAAGATCTTTAGAGCGTGCTGAGACGATTCCACTGTAACATCTGACGCGCGCCACAGTCACTGGTCACTACGTTCGCTCCTGACAGCCCTTTTATGTTAGCCACGACAAAATTCTCGCAGTGTTGCCAATTTAGCAACTTTTACGGGTCTGAAACGACTAATTTTCATTTTTAGCGCCTAGCGACTAATCTGGTGACTGGCGATTTTCCTTAGCTTTCTGTCGAGTTCCTATTCATTATTTTAAATTTTAATGCTGTAGAGGTTTGATGTTTGAACTACCGTACTGCAAGAACGCATAATGCACTGATTCAATCTACAGAAGAGTTCTACACTATCTGTCATCCCCAAATCACAACGACATCGTTCCGGATCCGGGGATCACCTCAATCCACTGATGTATCTTACATTCAGTTCAGATCAATGTATGCGTTTTTGGTCCGGCGACAAATCTGATTACTTTAATTTTTTCATTTAGCAACCATCTAGTGACTTCTGGCGGTAATCTAGCTACAACACTTCATGGTCGTTGGCAACACTGGATTTTCGGGCCAGTCGAAGCTAAGATGGCGACACGCGAGGATAATGATGTTTTGTTGCTTCTTCTATTGAGAAAGAAGAAGTGCAGGCGAAACCGAACAATGCATGTTCATCCTTTGTTGAATGAAAGTTCATAAAAAATGACTTTAACATACACTACAGTAGCCCCATGGCTTTTTTGGTGCTGACTGACAGCTCTTAACTGACAGCTAGAAGCTTTGAAAAGTTACCAGACAAAATTATGTATCCCTACGCCGAACCATATGATCTGCAAAAACATATGTTTAGCAGCTGTCACTTTTGACGGTCAAAATTTAGGTATTATACCTAAATGTTGACTGTCAGAAGTCAGCTATGAGCTGTCAGTCAGCACCAAAGAAGCCACGGGGCTACTGTACCGGTATATGAGAAGGTTCAAAACAAGATGATAAAATGATTTTATGGTACCTAAGAATGTCCAAAAAATCGTTTGATGAGCTCTTTGGAAATGTTAAGGCGATTGGTTCATNGGAAACGGTTGGTTCAAGAATACAAGCATGTTGATTAAGTTATACTTTTTATATACACACCTCCTATATAATTATAAAGGTGATCAAATATTGATAATATTGACATTTTTCAATAGAAAACTGCCGGCTTCATAACAAAAAATAAGAAAATGTAACAATTAATAAACATCAATACATAATCTTAGAAGGGGTGTTGAAAATATTAATATAAAAATTTCACTCGTTCTCGAGAAAACTGATATTTCCAAACGTATGATTTTTTCGCAAGACCTGTCCGGTAGCTAGCGCCATCTACGGTTTCCGTGATCCATCTGTTCTTGTTGGCGCGGAAGGATACTTTGGTCGGTTGTGAAGCCACGCCACACCTTTCACCCTCCCGCCTACCATCCCACAAAATAGGTTTTAGACTTGTGCTCGACAGGGCCAAGGGCGGAATTACACTGCTATATTATTATTATTATTAATAATAATAATATTTAGCACCGCGTCTTACTACCCGTTCGGGTTATACGCTTTAAGTACTAATTACTCTAGTGGATTAGGAATTGTGAAGGTTGAATTAGAGGAAGTGAACCCGCATTTGCGTGGAGTGAGAGTGGAAAACCATTTAGGAAAAACCACCCCCAGTTCACCCGACCGAGATTCGAACCTCAATCTCCCCGTCCTAAGCAGTCGAGCTTTAACACGACAAGCGCGTTAGCCAACTACGCCACCGAGGCGGGTGCTATATTATTGGTACTCTCGTTATGGTGATCACAGATCCACAATGCTCGACAGATTGAGTTAAAATACGATGGTCGGCTTAAATGGTTGGTGGATGGTGGGTCCGTCTAAACGCACCATTGAAAAACAATGGTCTACAAGTAGTGGCTCAATCGCGTCATGGATCCACCAACGATAGCGTGGGCGAACTTCCACCCAGCTACAGTTGACAACCCTAGCCACTGTCGTGGCCCCGTTTGAAAGCACCAATTTGATCATATGTTTAGGTAAAAATGGCCAGTGTCGTTGGCACACGTCAGACATTACAGTGGACCCGTGTAGACACACTTTTCTACCCTGAATATCATCTCTGAGGCAACTTCATGGTTACTATTGGGAAACAGTGTTGTCATTCTCTCGTTTTCGTGTGTGCAATCTCCCCCCTAAAATATAATACAAGTTTGGCAACGTTGGTTAGTCGAGGCTGCCAGTAACTTCATCTTAAGAGGCCCATACAATTTCGGGATTTTGGCAATTTTAACCGTGATTACTCGGCAGACTTCCCCAACAAAGCACACCTACACTCTCGGGAAAGACAGCAGTTCCAAACCGGAACTGAACGGGAATCACGAATAGAATTTGCTGTAAAACTTTCAAAACTAGTCTAAGTTTGCTCCACGCAGGCATGTTTGTTCAACTTTGTTCGGAATCCCATACGTGATTGTGGGAACATCGGATCGGCCTTTACTCACGTACGGGGAAAACTATCTGTCCCAGAAGCCACACACTTACGGGACGGTCAACCCTTTGGTTTACCACGAGGATAAAAACGGAAGGGGGGCAGGGAGGGGCATCAAGTTAGGTTTGATTCTTTTCAGGATTATCCGTTAGGCATAATTTTGTCTTGATCGTCCCATACACTTTCGTGATTTCCCGTACAGTTTAATAACGTACGGTTAAAACTGCCAACAATCCGGAAAGTGTATGGGCCTTCTTTACCCCGGAATACCATCTTCTGACATTAACTGACAGTTAACTGAGAGAGGGTGACCTGGTGGTCTAGGGGGTAAGGTGTCAGACTTCTGTGCTGGCGGCCGGGGCTCAATCCTCGGTCCCGGCAAAGATTTATCTGATTACCAAACCCCTCCTTCACCTCTGACAAGACATCTTGTGAATGTGAGGAATGCCAGGCCTCCACCGTGGTTCGGATCCCACGTTAAACTGTAGGTCCTCCATTTCATCTCACAATCACCCTACCATTACACATTAGCGTAAGTGCGTATAACCCGAACGGTTAGTAAGACGCGGTACTAATAATAATAATAATAATAATAATAATAATAATAATAATAATAACTGAGAGAGAACCAACATAAAGCTTTTCTTCATACGACCTGCAGTTCCTTCAACAATGATATTGGGTGTAGCTGTGAGATAAGATTCTTCCTATTAAAATTGGACTGTAGATGGCTAAGTCTAGTTGAAACGTGCACTATTTTACGTTCGAGGTCGTACCTCCTCTCATTTATTGTGACCTTGACATAGACACTGATGCGGGAAGGGATTTCCGCGTGAAGTAAGAGTTCCAATTAGACACACGAGCTTATGGTCTACTGCCATACAGTTTCACTAGGGGTTTTAATTTCAACTGTGTCTTACATAATTAAAGCGTTTTGAAGTAATCAACTATACCCTAGTTCGTGGCTTTTTTTTTATTTTGTTATGATAATAATCTGTACGTTGTTTCAAGGACGAATTTGAAACGTTCTTTTTAAAGGCCTTTCTCTGGTCGAATATTAGTATTAGAGATTTAATCTAGGGTGAGGGAACAAAATGAGAAGGATAGGTTCTAAGAAAACTAAAATAGATCATCTTCACTGGACAAAATTCTTTGAAATAATTTAAAAAAAATTTAAGGCGAGATCTCACGTATCATTTTCAATTAATAATTTCTAATTTTTCATGAAAATAAAAAATTAAATAAATTGGTTTACATGTGTCATTAATCATTACAATCATGATGAGACTGATAAACTAATTTGTCGTTTATTTATTATTTAGCACCGCGTCTTACTACCCGTTTGGGTCATACGCTTAAGTACTACTTACACTAATGGGTTAGGGATTGGGAAAAGTTGAACTTAGAGGAAGTGAACCGACATTTGCGTGGAGGGAGAGCGGAAAACCATTTAGGAACACCCCACCGCCCCCAGTTTACCCGACCGAGATTCGAACCTCGACCTCCCCGTCCTCGGCAGTCCAGCTCAACACGACGAGCGTATTTGCTAACTACGCCACCGAGGTGCGTATCGTGAAATATGTGTGGAGTTATTCCACGAGTTAGAAAATATATTCAATAAAAATAAACGTACATGAATTGAGGATTAAATTCAATACAATCGCATTCCTTCACCTCTGACAAGACGTGTACTAATCACAACTTGTGAATGTGTGGAATGCCAGGACTCCACCGTGGTTCGGATTCCACGTTAAACTGTAGGTCCTCCATTTCATATCACAATCACCTTACCATTCATCACACGTTAGCGTAAGTGCGTATAACTTGAACGGGTAGTAAGACGCGGTGATAATAATAATAATAATAATAATAATAATAAAATCACAGATGTTTACAGTGTAACGTTGAATTTAAAACAAATCTTTACATTAAAATAAAAATGAATTCAGTTATTTTTGTACTGCACATGTTTTTATTATTAATTTTGTTTTCATTTTGCAATAATGATCAACAAAAATGAAGAAAAGAATAGCTTTTCATTATCAATGTAAACATTAAATAATAATTCGGTCTAACAACATGAGTGTTTTGACGTTCATTTTGTATTCATTTTTAAAAATAGATTATTAAAAATGACACGTGATAACTAACCTTGAGATTTCAAACTATTGCAACAATCTTCTGTCCTTCTCTTGCCAAGACAGTCTGGATGGAGCCTTCTTCGGAAGCGAACGAGGAAAGTAAAGAGGACAAAGGTGGGTGCAGTTTCGAAAGTTCTAGTACTTTTAGAATAACGGGATATTTTATAAAGGTGCGTTTTCTCCAAATGTCACCTCAGTCCCAGCCCCCAGTCTTCACTGAAACCAAAAAGGACCTAGGCCCCAGCCCCCAGACTTCACTGACACCAAAAAGGACCTAGGCCCCAGCCCCCAGTCTTCACTGAAACCAAAAAGGACCTAGGACCCAACCCCAGTCCTCACTGAAACCAAAAAGGACCTAGGACCCAACCCCAGTCCTCACTGAAACCAAAAAGGACCTAAGCCCCAGCCCCCAGTCTTCACTGAAACCAAAAAGGACCTAGGACCGAACCCCAGTCCTCACTGAAACCAAAAAGGACCTAAGCCCCAGCCCCCAGTCTTCGCTAAAACCAAAAAGGACCTAGGCCCCAGCCCCCAGTCCTCACTGAAACCAAAAAGGACCTAGACCCCAGCCCCCAGACCTCACTGAAACCAAAAAGGACCTAGGGCCCAGCCGGCCAGCCCACAGTCTTAATTGAAACCAAAAAAGACCTAGGACCCAACCCCCAGTCTTCACTGAAACCAAAAAGGACCTAGGACCCAACCCGAGTCCTCACTGAAACCAAAAAGGACCTAGGCCCCAGCCCCCAGTCCTCACTGAAACCAAAAAGGACCTAGACCCCAGCCCCCAGACCTCACTGAAACCAAAAAGGACCTAGGGCCCAGCCGGCCAGCCCACAGTCTTAATTGAAACCAAAAAAGACCTAGGACCCAACCCCCAGTCTTCACTGAAACCAAAAAGGACCTAGGACCCAACCCGAGTCCTCACTGAAACCAAAAAGGACCTAGGCCCCAGCCCCCAGTCCTCACTGAAACCAAAAAGGACCTAGACCCCAGCCCCCAGACCTCACTGAAACCAAAAAGGACCTAGGGCCCAGCCGGCCAGCCCACAGTCTTAATTGAAACCAAAAAAGACCTAGGACCCAACCCCCAGTCTTCACTGAAACCAAAAAGGACCTAGGACCCAACCCGAGTCCTCACTGAAACCAAAAAGGACCTAGGCCCCAGCCCCCAGTCTTCACCGAGACATCGCACGAATAACATGTGCAACCGCCGTTGGACATTTTGATATGACTTTGATATAATTCACCCCTCAGTTTTTGTGGAGATGTCGCGCTGTGGGTGTGTAGAGGTCACGAGTTAAGGTAAGTGTTTTTGCCATTTTTATATCAACACTTTTTTTTTTTGCCAAAATAAAATATTGGTCCATTAGAAACCTAGTTTAATTTTCTTCACGTGGTGATATCAACAGTTGTTGAATATCTGTCAAGAGCATAGCGGCATTAGATGACAAACTTTTTAAATGAACAGAACAAAATTGTCATTCAATTCCAGGTCACCCTTGACAGATATTCAACAACTGTTGATATCATCATATGAAGAAAATTAAACTCTGTATAGAAGAAAGATTATTTTCTTTTTATCAGAAATATGTTTTGTTATAAAAAAAACACTGCCAAACACGTGTTTTTTGGGTTTTTTTTCTCGCGTCATCTACTCTCCCACAATCCCAGATGCATTTAATGGACAGCTTAAAAGGTAGTGTTATGTGACAACAAAACGCTATAACTTCGACTTCCGCTTCGACTTTGCCTCAAATGTTTTATCTAAGCTTTGCTTCGACTTCACTTCGCATTTATAAGAGACACCTTCAACCATCCCCGTATAATTGTACAGTAGACAGTAGATTGATACAAACTGAGCTAGGGAGTCATTTTGCATATTATCCTGACTGTACACCCCTCCTATCGAGATGTCAGTGTGTTGTGAACAGTTGACTATCTTACAGGGAGTGACGTCATCCCCTCTCCTCTGCCCTCATCTTTAAACTCCCTTTCGAAACAATGGACCAATCTTCAGATAGAGCTCCAACAAGACTAATACAAAATGATTACAATAATATCACTGTGATATCAGGAGGCTAGTCTTGGTTTGAGGAGGGGGTGAGGGGGGGGGGGCTCTTTGTTCTTGCGTCTCAACTTTTACATTTCTCGCCGATACAAGTAAAGTGGTTGTTTATCGAGAAATATAACCAGTGGACTGGGCGAGCAGGTTGTCCCGTCTGACTGATGACACAAGAGGCCATTAGTTCGATACTGTAGTCTAATTTTCATAGCAAGGTTATTTTGTTAGAAAAATACACTTTTATTTTTGCCGACCACATTGATAACATTTTTTAATACTTTATTTGTATCATTTTTAAGTAATGATGATATCTATTAAAAGTCACACCTTCCTAGTTAATCTTTTAGTTGCCAGATAAGAAAGGCGAATGCCGGTGCAGTTCCTTAAGTTAGCTCTATTATTATTATTATTATTAGCACCGCGTCTTACTACCCGTTCGGGTTATACGCACTTACGCTAATGTGTAATGGTAGGGTGATTGTGAGATTAAATGGAGGACCTACAGTTTAACGTGGAATCCGAACCACGGTGGAGGCCTGGCATCTAGCTCTATCCGTATCTTACTATATATATATATATTTACTACTTGAGTAAAAATGAAGAAAGAAAAATGTAAAGGAAAGGTAAGTGTATTTGCGGGAAGAGAAAGAAAGGAAAACTTAAAAAAAAAAAAATCAGTAGACTTACACCCGGCAGGGATTCAAATCCCGACGCCCTCTTCTATAGCAAACCAGACTTTATGGGCTTGACATTTAATCTGCCTGGCCACCTATGTGGTTTTAAAATCGTTAATAAACAAAACATTTGGACTAGTTGGAAAGCCTACAAATAAAATAATAAAACAGTTTATATGGCTCACATTACATAACAGAGTTTAAAATAAATAAATATATATAATTTATGTGTAAGAGATGTTATAATCTTGTAAGGAATGGGTTGGCCATTGTGACTTTCCAAACTAGTTATTTACTTATCAACTTACCTTCGCGTTTTGACTGCACTTTTGTATTTCATACTTACAAACAAACATATCTTTTTAAGTACAGTAATAATAAAACCATTTATTTTTGCATACCATGTTTGCGAGTGCTGTCTAAGTTAGCGGTTTGCGGAAAAATATAAACATACAAAAAAAAAACGAAGAAAAAAAAATCGTGTCCAGCCAAATACTAGATATAATAAGTATGTTGTGAAATAAATTAGATGTATAGTCGGATCTAAATAAAATGGACCATTTGGAGCAGAGGTTCTCAACAATTTTTTTTTTTGGCAGCACATTTTAGAATAAATTTGTTTTTGGCTGTACACTTGAAGGGATTGAAAGCCAACTTAAGTTTTAAAAGTAAGAGCAATTTAAAACATGTAAAAATAAAAATAAAAGTTTTTACCAACGACTTTATTAAATTAATAATAAAAGTAATTCATAATTGTAATTATTAATTTACTTTTATTTTAATTTGAGATATTTAAAGAGCATTTTATAAACCTTTTGATTATCAGCATACGACTTACAAACTAACTTAAATCTATAACAGACGTAACATCCAGCCTCCCAACCGTTAATTCATCACTGTGAAAGGGGAAACCCATATTTCACCAATGTTTTCGGCCATGCTAGGAATCGAACCCGGGACAGACAGGCAGACAAGCTACCAACCGAGCTAAGGTGTCTGACCAAATTGTTATGTGTATTATAAAGTGATAGATACGTGATGGTTGCCCGTAAGATCATTCCTGACAGCTGAACCAGGATGGCTCGGTTGTAAAACATTGGTGCGCAAGGCCAAAGATCCCGGGTTCGAGTACCGTGTCCATTTCATCATTATTCACTTAATTGAATTTATTTAATAGTGTTTATGTTAGTTATCTCGCTAATATTCGGATGTTTTAACTATTAAGTGACTTCTTATTTATTTTAGCACCACTTATTACTACCCGTTCGGGCTATACGCTTATATATTAATTACGATAATGGTTTTAGGGATAAGGGAGGTTATATTTATAAGAAGTGTACTCGCATTTGTGTGGAAGGATAGTGGAAACCCATGATGGGAAAACCTCCTTCAGTACACCCGATCGAGATTCGAACCTCGATCTCCCTGTCATCAGCAGTCTAGTTTATCACGAGAGTAACACCTTTAACAATGCGGCCACCGAGGCCGGCTCCACGGAAGTTGTAAATTTAGACACATTAAGGTCGTCTATAATAGCCCGCGCGCGGAGTTTGTTTTCCACAGTAATTACTACCATTAACTATTATTTTATGTAACCTTGGAATTTTTCTCATTTACGGTCAGATATTTATTTTGTTTACCACTAAAGTATCTAGTATCCAAAACGAAAACATACTTTTTGACCGAAAAAAACCCTGTAGAAAACTCCTTCACATTTCTACGACAAATTATAATGTTGTGGTCAGAAAAAATATGGATTAAGGGGGGGAACCCCCAATCAAAATGGCTTGGCGCTACCAACCTAAAGCAGTTCAAGGATACATTTAAATTGTAAGCCTTTCAAGCCCCGTTCACAATGCACGAATGTTTATTCACCGGGTATTATAGTTATTATTTTTAGATACCTCTCGTCTTACTACCCGTCCGGGCTATCCTCATATTTTACAATAGTAGGACCCGCCTCAGTGGCGTAGTTGGCTAACGCGCTAGTCGTGTTGAGCTCGACTGCTGAGGACGGGGAGATCGAGGTTCGAATCTCGGTTGGATGAACTTTTTTTTTTACTAAATGGTTTTCCACTCTCCCTCCACGCAAATGCGGGTTCACTTCCTCTATTTCAACCTTACAAATTCCTAGTCCATTAGAGTAATTAGTACTTAAAGCGTATAACCCGAACGGGTAGTAAGACGCGGTGCTAAATATTATTATTATTAGTACAATAGTAGGGGATCGAATAACCGTCAGAACGCCTGGCTACAGATACAAAGCTCCCTGGTTCGATACTCAGCACTTACAGAATTTTTCTGTCACGCATTGGATTCCGGGACGGGGTAAAACTCAACCTCGGGAGGGCAAATGAGGAACTACTTGAATAAAGAAGTAGCAGGTCCGATCTAGACAACTGAGAATAACGGCCAGAGGGCTCGTTGTGCTGATTGCGTGACACCCTTTATCCGCAAATGTTGGCACTATCATCGTTAATGGCGGCGGCCGCTCGGTCAGTATAGCTTACATGCAAGCTCACAACATTGAAGGGGTGTTTTTTTAGGAGGGGGATGAATAAAATTGAAAAGTAAAAGAGCAAGGAAACGATGGATGGAGAATGTAAGATCAGAGGTGAAGAAAATAGGGTTTAATTGGGAGGACGTTGAGGAACCAAAATTATACTATAAGAAGTGGCGAGCGATTGTGTACCATACCCAGCGAACTGGAGTTTAGAAATGATGATGATGATGATGAATATAAAACTTAGTTTAGTTAATACCCGTATTTGCATGGGGGGCGAGAGAAAACCCATTTGGAAAAAAAACAACGACTAAATGTACCTAGCCGAGATTCTAACCCCAACTTACCCGTCATCGCTAAACCAGACAACACGAGATTAATGCAGTTGATCTAGGATGAGGTCAACTCAGCCTCGTGAAGAGCTACTTGAATAAATAAATAGCGGCTATGGTATAGAAAACTGAGATTAACGGCCGGAAAGTCCGTTGGGCTGACCACATGACACCGTCTATATACAAATGTTGGCACTATCTTCGCCAACATACGGCGAGAGCTCGGTTGATATAAACTCGCTTGCAGGCTGACGCCATCGATTTTTTTTTT
>CABEEJ010003073.1:15404-33360 GCA_901482245.1 Timema douglasi | reverse complement strand
CTTCCTTTTACCCCCCCCCCCCCTCCAAACATCACCCCTCTAGCAAAGTACCACACCAAAACCTTTCTCCCCTTCTCCCCAACTTTTTTTTACTCCTAAAAAACCTTCCAAACCAGTGATAAAAAGTAGTATTATCTAGAGATCTTTTTCCTAACAGGATCCTGTGGGAATCAAAACAAAGAGAACAACTTTTTTTTTTTACATCGCCACCCCCTCTCCCCACAAGTCATTAAATCTTAAAACTTTCTCCCACCTAAAAAAAAGAAAGAAAAAGACGCGCCTGTCTTTTCATTTCTCACAGCAAGAAGCGAGTTCTTCACATATTCATATAAGTATATATATATATGCATGTGTAACCCGTCAGCCCACACAACTGAATTTCACGTATAGTCAGGAGCAAAAAGAGTTTAGTTCCAGCCCAGTTAACTAAACTATGATTTATATCTAGCACACTTCGGTGGCCACGTGGTCTAACGCGCTACCCTCGCAGTAGTTTAGACTGCCGATGAAAGGGAGATTGAGATTCGAGTCTTGGTCGGGTGAACTGAGTTTTTTTTACAAAATGATTTTCCACTCTCCCTCCACGCAAGTGCGGGCACACTTCACTTAAATATAACCTTCCTAAATCCTAAAAATCGTTAGTTTAGTTAGTAAAAAAAAAAGCATACTCCATTCACGGTAAGAATTACTCTCTGAAAGGTCTTTTTTCCTACCAATATCCTACTATATAATAGATTTCTGGTAGGGAAAAAGGCCTTTCAGAAAACAAAACCTACGCTGAACAGAATTTATAGCCCGTAAGTATAGGAAAGCTTGGTGCTAATTTTTTTTTTACTTATATCTACAGTAAGAGCACGGTTTAAAGGGCGTCATTTTACCGATAGAATAATTGTAATAAACATTTGTTTAATATTGACCACAAAATATGTGTATGTAACTAATTAAAAACCCCTTCCTACCATTT
This sequence comes from Timema douglasi, assembly GCA_901482245.1. Classification (NCBI taxonomy): domain Eukaryota; kingdom Metazoa; phylum Arthropoda; class Insecta; order Phasmatodea; family Timematidae; genus Timema; species Timema douglasi. The sequence continues at coordinate 32,396 of CABEEJ010003073.1, read as the reverse complement.
TACTATGAAAACTGGACTGTATTAGATATATGAGCGAAAACTCTGTTTAGGTTATGTGTACACACTCGACAATATGTCTAAACACTTTTTTGTCTTTACAGTGTGTTCAATAAGTTTGGATGTAAGTGTGTACACATGTATTATAAATATTAGCACCACGTCTTACTACCCGTTCGGATTATACGCACCTACGCTAATGTGTAATGGTAGGGTACAGTTTAACATGGAATCTGAACCACGGTGGGGGCCTGGTATTCCCCACATTCACAAGTTGTGATTAATACACTGTCTTGTCAGAGGTGAAGGAAGGGTTTGGTAATCAGATAAATCTTTGCCGGGACCGAGGATTGAACCCCTGACCCCCAGCACAGAAGTCCGACACCTTACCCCTAGACCACCAGGTCACCTAAGTGTACACATGTAACGGACAAGACAAAACTGTTTCAGCAGTTGAAAATAGTTGTGGAGCGCCACAACATCGCGACGACTTATTTGTCTTACGACTTGGATGCTCCTAGTGGAAACAAAAGAGCCGTGTACACCGGCGACAGTTCTGTCGTCGCTCGCCAGATTGTGCTTGGACCGGCCCATGACTTCAGTCTAGTTTTGGAACAAATATCGCATACAGTGCCCATCTATCGTTCGATGGTGCTCCTTCTCCAATTGGTTTCCTGCTGAGAAATTGATCGTCCAATTAGAATAAAAAGTTTACCAAAACTGGAAATATCCATTCTATAGTAGAAAAAAACTTATCGGAATAATTATTACCATAACGCTCAAAACTTGTATACAACATCTCAAGTGAAAGTATTTCAATGTAAATGGGGTGTAAATTCTGTTCACGGTAGGAATTGTTTTCTTAAAGGCCTTTTTCCCTACCAGAAATCTATGATATAGGAGGAAATTGGTAGGAAAAAAGACCTTTCAGAGAGTAATTGCTACCGTGAACCGTGAATGAAGTATACTTAAAATTGACGTTTGCAACCTTGTCGTTTTTTATTGCAGGCTACAAGAGCAAAAATAGCACCTACTTCTTCTACGTCCGTTATATAATGGATGGAATATAAGTTTATGGGATTTTTGTTTTTCCTGTCAACAAATATGTTCCCTGTGAACACACACACACACCAATGACGCGACTGTTTCGTCGTTCATCTGTTGCTTTGCAGTTGCTAACCAGAAAGGTAACGACAAATAAGTGTTTAGATAATTTGTTGCCTGTGTACACATGGCCTTACAGTAAATATTTTTTTTTAAAGTAGGCTACATACAGTTCTTGAATTCGATAGACCACATACACCTTAACTCGTCTACACTAGTCCCACGGCTTTTTTGGTGCTGACTGACAGTTCAAAGCTGATAGCTGACGGCTTTGAAAAGTTACCAGACCAAATTATGTATCCCTACGCCGAACCATATGATCTGCAAAAACATGTGTTTAGCAGCTGCCTCTTCTGACGGTCAAAATCTAGGTATATACCTAAATGTTGACTGTCAGAAGTCAGCTGTGAGCTGTCAGTCAGCACCAAAGAAGCCACGGGGCTACTGTAATTGCCTAAGGGTCCTGTGTACGTTTAACGGTGAATAATAAAATATAATATTTCTGTTTAAATAATTTTAATATTTTTCTCATACCAAAGCCCAAATTTCGTTCCCATACCGTTGGGAACATGGTCTAAGCAGCAAGTTCACTTAGTATAGTTTGCCGGTGATGGGGAGGTCGGGGTTTGAATCCTGGACCAGTAGTACTTAAGAGTAGTTTTATTATACGATTTGCCACTATCCTTATACGCAAATGCGGGACCATATTCTACCTTTCCAATCCCTTCAACATAAACGCGTGTGTGTATATGTATATATATATATATATATATATATTTGTACGTAAGACCAAACTGGTATTGAGACGTAGTGGGGTTAGCGAAATATATATATATATATACAATTTTAGAAATTACCATTTTTAATTTTCGTTGTCTTCCGATGTCCTTGGTAAATTTATTCTTCCCGCTGCTCCTCATGTTTTGCACTCGTCAAAAAAAGAGTTTATTATTCTCAAACAGTTTGTAATAGAATGAATCTCAACTCTTGAGTAATCGAGTGTGGAATTGAACCCTGCCCTATCAAGAGGCCTATAAAGCTGCGTCCAGACTAGAGAATCGAGCCTCGAGCTGAACTACTTGCAAATTTAAATTATTGTTTAATTCTAATTAACCTTCCGTAACTGAATTGTTCTGTGTTGTAAATTTTACTAAACATAGAAATTTTGTTTAATTTTTTTTTTTTTTTTGCAATTGATATATTAAATATTAACTACGAATTTGTTTTATAATAGGTCAAGAGAAATAAATAAAAATGAATATAATATTTAAAAATTACAAGGTATATTTAAAGAATATTTACATTATTATTATTATTATTATTATTAGCACCGCATCTTACCACCCGTTCGGGTTATACACACTTACGCTAATGTGTAATGGTAGGGTGATTGTGAGATGAAATGGAGGACCTACAGTTTAACGTGGGATCCAAACCACGGTGGAGGCCTGGCATTCCCCACATTCACAAGTTGTCTTGTCAGAGGTGAAGGAAGGGTTTGGTAATCAGAATGTTAAACACTTAAAATAAGTCTAAAACTGCCTCGGGGGGAAGAGGAGTGGACAAAGAATAGACTGTCCCCCTAGGTAGATTTTGGGGTAAATATGTCTCAGCCCGCTTCAGTGGCACAGTGGTCTAACGCGTCAATCTCGTGTCAAGACTGGTGTGCTTAAGGAGGGGAGATCGGGGTTCAAATTCCAGTTGGGTCTATTGAGGCTGTTTTTTTCCTATTTGGTTTTCCACTCTCTTTCCGCCACGCAACTGCGGGTAGATCACTCTAAAAAACTTATTTCCTCATTTCCACCCCATAAGATTATACATATACTCTGTTTAGATACCTTAAATACAGTAGCCCCACGGCTTCTTTGGTGCTGACTGACAGCTGACTTCTGACAGTCAACATTTATTAGCTATATACCTAAATTTTGATTGTCAAAAGCGGCACCTGCTAAACAAATGTTTTTGCAGATCATCTGGTTCGGCGTAGGGATACGTAATTTGGTCTGGTAACTTTTTAGAGCTATCAGCTGTGAGCTGTCAGTCAGCACCAAAGAAGCCATGGGGTTACTGTAGTTATTGCTGTCTGGTAAAAGATTCACTGGTTATTAAGAAACGTATAAATACTATTATTGCGAGTCTTTCCTGCACACTTATGGGTTATACTAACTATAAACTGTATTTGCACTTTTGGTCCAGTCAAAACAATTATTAGATTCTTAATCACTTGGTGACATTCGAGTAAAGTTTCTGTACTGACCACTAATTTATTGAAATTTAAATTAGTGGAGTAAACTTTATGTATACAATATACCGCTCGCCTTAAGTACATTTGAATTTGCCACCATCATCTGTCCTGTCTTTTTTTTTTTCTTTGTTGCAAGGTGTAGATAAATTTATTATACTGTGGGAGCCCATTTTAATTTTTCCCGGTTCATTCAAAGTGTCATCCATCAAAGTACATAATTCCGAGCCTTTCCTTTTACCAAGGAGAATTTAATATTAAAAATCAATAGTTTTAGAGTTATTTTGATTGTTTCTTAGGTGTCTCGCAATTTCATAGCAAAAAAGTAACAGTTACACTATTTATTATAGTAATAATTATTATTATTATTTAGCACCACGTCTCACTACCCGTTCGGGTTATACGCTTTAAGTACTAATTACGCTAATGGGTTAGGAATTGGTAAGGTTGAATTAAAGGAAGTAAACCCGCATTTACGTGGAGGGAGAGTGGAAAACCATCGAGGAAAAACCACCCCCAGTTCACCCGACCGAGGTTCAAACCTCGATTTCCCCGTCCTCAGCAGTCGAGCTCAACACGACAAGCGCGTTAGCCAACTACGCCACCGAGGCGGGTAGTTACACTATTTAAAAGGTGACCTGGCTGTCTAGGGGTAAGGTGTCAGACTTATGTGTTGGAGGTCCGAGGTTCAATCCTCGGTCCCGGCACAGATTTATCTGATTACCAAACTCTTCCTTCATCTCTGACAAGACGTGTATTAATCACAACTTGTGAATGTAGGGAATGCTAGGCCTCCACCGTGGTTCGGATTCCACGTTAAACTGTAGGTCCTCCATTTCATCTCACAATCACTCTACCATTACACATTAGCGTGAGTGCGTATAACCCGAACGGGTAGTAAGACGCGGTGCTAATAATAATAATAATAATAATACACCATTTAAATTTTATATTTTTATATGATCTATTTTTTATGTATATTAGTCTAAGCCCTTCCTTTTACCATATAAGTTAACTATCTAAGAGCCAGGTTTGGACGCAGCTTAAGAGTTCAGTATTCGTGAAATGATAAGGGGAGATTTCAGTCGGGGAAGGAGGGAGGGGGCCTTGAAATCTTGCCAAGGAATCCCTCCCCTCCCCCTCTTCGTTCATTGTCACTAAGATCTAGTGTGTGTGTATTATTATATCGACAGGTCGGAGCTAGACTGGTATAAGGCTTCTTGCTTTGAGAAACCTGCGATTTATTATTTTTATTTTAGCACCACGTCTTACTACCCGTTTCAATTATATGCCTATTTACTAATTACACTAATGTGTTAGGGATTAGGAAGGTTTTATATAGAGGAAGTGAACCCGCATTTGCTTGAAGAGAGTGAGGAAACCCATTTAAGAAAACCTCAGTGTAGCCTACCTGCCATTAGCGAATATCTCTAGCCCAAGAGAAAGAATGAAAAGGTGAATTGCGACAGCATTTTACAGGAGAGAGAAAGAGAGGGATTGAGAAACGAGATTGTGCACAACTCATTCCGGCTGAAGTCGATCAGAATCAAAACCCATTCACCCCCCCCCCACCCCCCAAGCTAAGGCTGTAGGATGAATAGGAAACGTCAAACCAACAAAATTCAGAATAAAATTGAATCATCAAATAACAAATCTTTTCTATTCTTTCCACCACCCGCTTCGATGGTTGAATGGTCTATATGGCTCAAATTCGTGGCCCTCTCTAAGCTTTCGTGCGGCCCTGTGGACCTTATGACATCATGCAACGTGACCTTATTCTTAAAATGTCAAGGAAATACATTGTGGAATGTGATAATTGGAGATTTTGGTATGTGAGGTTGGCGTTCTGAGTTTTTACTCTTTCGCCGACATAGATCAATTAACCAAAGATGTTAGGATATTAAAAATAAATATATTTTTTATGTGGCTTCCTTTAGTATTTATTGTATTCGGTACGGCCCTTTACCCACTTAAGTGGCCGTAGGTTCTGACACGCCACTCTCGTGTTATACTACACTGCAGAAGACGGAGATATCGGGTTTTTATTCCAGTCGGGTTCACTCAGGGTGGTTTTTCACTCTTCATCCACGCACATGTGAGTGCACTTCCTTTGAATTAAGGCTTTCTAATTTCCAACCCATTATTGTACCTAGTACATTGGTGTATAACCCAAACGGGTAACAAGACACGATGCTATAAAAAAAGTTATTATTATTAACACCACGTCTTACTACCCGTTCGGGTTATACGCAATTACACTAATGTGTAATATTAGGGTGATTGTGAGATGAAATGGAGGACCTAGAGTTTAACCTGGGATCCAAACCACGGTGGAGGCCTGATATTCCACACGTTCACAAGTTGTGATTAATACACGTCTTGTCAGAGGGGAAGGAAGGGTTTGGTAATCAGATAAATCTGTTCCGGGAGCGAAGATTGAACCCTGGACCCCCCGCCGCCCCCCCCCCATCACATAAGTCTGACACCTTACCCCTAGAACACCAGGTCCCCAAAGTAAGTAATACGTGGTGCTAAGGAAAAAACTATTCCTTTCCCCTCCCTGTGATATTATTTTTATAAATATTATTAAGTGTCACTTGTATCTGTTTTGCTTTGAGTTACTTGGACATGTAAATATCTCTTCTGGTGGATGGGGTGACCCCCCAAGGACAACCAAAGCACCGCGTTTAGCCTGTGTTTTATTACATTTCATAGTTAGGAAACAAAAGCGCCTGGTGAGTATGTGAACTCCCAATTCCCTCGAAGATAACCTGGGGCGTTATGCAAGAACGTATAGTGAATGCTTAGTGGACCGATAGTGTGGTCTCGAGCACACCTTTTAACCTATGATGACGCAAGCAAACCCACGGTAGTGTCAACAAGGCATCAACTTAAGTCATGTTCTTGCATACGGCCCCCCTGATTTCGAAACACGCGAAAATTAAACTACTTATATAATTATTTATTTTTTAGCTCTGCCTTCTTACTACTCATTCGTGTTATGTTATGCTTAAGTACTAATTACGCTAATAGTATTTGGGATTAGGGAAATTATATTTTTCCAAAGTGTACCCACATTTGCGTGTAAGGGAGAGTGTAAAACCAAATTGGGGAAAACTACCTTCGGTACACCCAACTTAGATTCGAGCCTCGATCTTGCCCGTCATCGTCAATCTAGTCTATCGCGAGAGTAACTCGTCTCGTTAGACCATGTGGCCTCCTAAATGGGTAAACTACTTCAATTACATCAGGATTCTAATCAGAAAAGATTTTTGAGGTGGCTGGGCAGTGGGCACCATTATTGAGAGTTCAAGTTTCATAGGAGGATTGTTATATTACATCCAGAAAAGATAATAGATCTACGTTAAAGTATAGTCAAGTCATATAATCAGCAGCTGTCACTTCTGATATTATAGATACCTATCAAATAACACTAATAATAAATTAAAATGCCATTAAAGTTGACCGCAAAATAAAAACACTCTGTTTTGCGAAAAAAAAAATCTTCCTGTCAAAATTCTACTTTGCCTTCTTTTTCTTCTCCTTTGAAGTCAGTGTTTTCAGAGTTGCTGTCAACTAAAATTCCGAGAAAAAAATTGTTCAAGAACAAGGGTAGGTTGGACAGTTCCGTTTTGGTTTCGATTCTTCTAAGTCGAAACCAAAACAAGGAGAGGCTTTTAAAAGAGAACATAAATAAAGTAATCTTCGACTGTCAAGTGCTTGACCGGAAGCTTTTGTCTTGTGGTCTCGACCCTCCGCACACCTGCGAGATAACGGGATGGAAACGCCTGAAAGCACGACACTCGACTCAGGAGAGCTGGGTTCGATACTAATATGTCGCAATTTGGGTGGGGTTGTTCAAGATGAGATTTATCATACGTTTTCATGGAGGGAAGGGTGGGAAATAATTTAGGGGAAAAAACATACCTCAATATACCCAACCGGGATTCGAACTTCGATCTTTCAGTCATCAGAAATCAAATACAGCACGAGAGTACGACCACCGATGCGGGTAAGTGAAAGTATTTAACATGTACTTTCTTATCCAATAAATGATAGCAAAACACGACTTACAAACAAGCTATTTCTAGAACATATACAAGTCCCTCACCCGTCGGTTCATCGCTGTAAAATAATAAATCCCGATTTTATAAAAAACAAATTGTCGTAATGTCGGGAATCGAACCTGAGATTGTTGATACACAGGACAGAAGGCTATCAATTAATCTAAGGTGCCTGACCAGCAAACCATCACCTCTTTTTGACACCTTCACGGAAGAATTTCAACCTGCGTCAGGTTGGTTGTTCAGATACCACTGCACCCGGTTGGTTTGGCTCAATGCCAGAGAGCTTGACTGGAGTGTTCAACCTTGATTTCAACAGAGGTTAAGATACGTTTCAAATACGGGGTGGGCTTACTACAGACGGTCTTCATGTGTTCTGACATATCCTGCCGTCGTCTCATTCTATTCTCAGGCGAATTGTAGTGCATTGCCTTAAAATCCCTCTTCTTAATCCTGTATCCAGTTGTGGATAATCTAAACGGGTAGTATTACTTGTAGCCCTATAAAAAAACCACACACACACACAAACATACCCCAAAATGAGATGGACTTTTGCCTTGTCTATAAAATGGCCAACAGGCTTGCGTTATTATTATTATTATTATTATTAGCACCGCGTCTTACTACCCGTTCGGTTACACGCACTTACGCTAATGTGTAATGGTAGGGTGATTGTTTGAGATGAAATGGAGGACCTACAGTTTAACGTGGAATCCGAACCACGGTGGTGGCCTGGCATCCCCCACATTCACAAGATGTCTTGCCAGAGTTGAAGGAAGGGTTTGGTAATCAGATAAATCTGTGCCGGGACCGAGGATTGAACCCGGGCAGCCAGCACAGAAGTCCGACACCTTACCCATTGACCGCAAGGTCACCTCACTGTGAACTAAAGATGTGTAGTTCGCGAACGAATAATTCAACTAAAATGATTCTTCCAAGTAAACTAACCGAACTAGTTCACCTTATAAAATTGTTCCCATTCAAAGTGAACTATGAGATGAGGTGAAAGTTATGTCTCGACCAATCTTGAACACAGAAAAAAGTTGAGGGAAAAAAAATAAAATTAAAGCCAAGCTTATCCCTACTATGTCAAACTTGTTGGATAAAAAAAGGAGTTCAATGTTTTGACATTTCCCTCACTCAGAAAAGTTACCTTACCCCCTATTAACTCCAAGCAATAAGCTTTGCTGTAGCAATATAAATATACATGACTTGCCACTGGAATAGGTGTAGGCCACGAACTGGTGAACGACTGAACTACTAGCTGTAGTTCGTTAATGATTGCGGTTCAGGCTGTAGTTAACGAATGACAAAACCACAAGTTGTGCATCGTGAAATAATGAACTACAAGCTGTAGTTCGTAAACTAGTGAACTACTTACTAACTATTGGGTGCAAACTCGCGAACGATCGGAACTTCTTTCTACCAGTAGAGTTCGTGAATAACTCAACTACAGTATGTCCCAAATAAAATCAGCCACAAACACACACGATTTCAAAGTACGTGTTCGAAATGTGCGTCACCCACCGCTACGCATGGTTCAACCCGTCAACTGGAAAACGTTTATTTATTTATTTAAAATATGCATAGCGGCCGGTGGCGCACATTTCGAACACAAACTTTGAAATGCCGTGCGTTTTATGGCCGGTTTTATTTCAGACACACTATATAAGCTGTAGTTCATGAATGACTGAGATAATGAACTTAAAATAAACTGAACAGCTTTTGAAATATCCCCAACAGTTAACAAGTTCTGTCAATTTCTAGTGTAAACCAAGCGAAGATCCTCGGGGATGTTAAAACTAACTTTGGACGTGAGAGAGGCCGAATCTTGATCCCTCATTTATATCACGTGATCAGCGCACGGCTAGTCAACCCTTCCAACCTCTGGGGGGGGAACGTTAACAAGGCTTGATTGGACCAAATGGAGGCAACAATTTACCAAGAGGCTGAGCGCACGCGCACAGAGGATCTCGTTCTGTGTTGACTGGACTGGGGACGAGCCGCTCCGGGTCCTCTAGCATGGTTGCCAACTTGGCTTTCACCACCTACTGTTATTATTATTATTATTATTATTATTAGCACCGCGTCTTACTACCCGTTCGGGTTGTACGCACTTACGCTAATGTTTAATGGTAGGGTGATTGTGAGATGAAATGGAGGACCTACAGTTTAACGTGGAATCCGAACCACGGTGGAGGCCTGGCATTCCCCACATTCACAAGACGTCTTGTCAGAGGTGAAGGAAGGGTTTGGTAATTAGATAAATCTGTGCCGGGACCGAGGATTGAACCCCGGCCGCCAGCATAGAAGTCTGACACCTTACCCCTAGACCGCCAGGTCACCCCACCTACTGTTAAATCTAAATCTAGCTCTTTTTTTTCATAAGGGCTAAAATATTCAAATAGTGACCGGATTTTAAGCTTCTTTTTTACTTTCTCGTTATCTTACAGGTAGAGAAAGTATTGTGATCGTCAACAAAATTGAACTCAAGATTTTGATGAATTTTGACGTTTTATGACCCCCCCCTCGCTCCCCCGAAAAAGGTGTTTTTGAATTTCCGTCTGTCTGTCTGTATATCTGACTAGAGCCTAAACTATTTTATCGATCCTCTGACAAGACATCTTGTGAATGTGGGGAATGCCAAGCCTCCACCGTGGTTCGGATTCCACGTTAAACTGTAGGTCCTCCATTTCATCTCACAATCACCCTACCATTACACATTAGCGTAAGTGCGTATAATCCGAACGGGTAGTAAGACGCGGGGCTAATAATAATAATAATAATTATAATAATAATATTTTACCGATCGGGCTAAAACTTGGTATCTAGGGTTTTCATAGGGCTGGCCCGAGGCGTTTTTGGAATTGGATATCCGACCCTAAAATTAAGGGTAATTTAGTGAAAAGCAAAAAGAGAAAAAGTCGATTTTTTCAAAATCGGCTCTAACGATTTTGATTTAATTTAATTTAAAAACATTTATAAATATTCTAAACAAAATGGTTACTCTCAATAATTCGGCAAAATGACTAGGGGCTCCGGTTTGATGAGTAAATTCTTATTTTTTTATCATATCTCCGAAACTATTTGAGATATGAAATTACTTACCATTGCAAATATGTAGATCTATTTAAAATACAAATATTTTATTCGAATCAAATTTTTATAAAACCAATAACTTTCAAGCTATACACAAATATATATATTTGCGTATAGCTTGAAAGTTATCTTGAGATATATATATATATAAACTTTTAGAACACTAAAGGTAAAGTATTGCGACAGCAAAAAAAAATCTAACCTTAAACCTCTTAGGAGAAATGTTTGTACAACATTGATCTATCTCCATTTTAGACTCACTAGTCAACATTAAAGTTTTTATTGGTCAAAATTTATAAATGAGGAATTTAATAGCAATGCGATGACCTGAAGATGTGCAGTACCTAATAAAATGTCGAACATTTTAACCAGAAGTCAAAATTTGAATAACCTTGTGGGCCCAATATTGATATTTTTTATTGGTCCAAACATACAAATGAGGACATTAATCTTTTAAAAATAAAATTATAAAATTTATAACCGGGACTTAAAAAAATGTTTTACATAAGTATAGTGCAATTTATGCTCGGGTTTGCTAGTGTATATTATTTCGTTTCACATATATTACGAGTTTTGAGTAAATATCTCCATTTTTAAACAAGAGAGTGAGAAAGTCCGTGCGGAGTTCCGTACCATTTATTTAAAATTTTATTTAACTTTTTTTTCTACCGAGGGGAAAAAAGCTGGTTTTTTTTAGCACCGCATCCTACTACAGTAGCCCCATGGCTTCTTTGGTGCTGACTGACAGCTGACAGCTAAAAGCTTTGAAAAGTTACAGGACCAAATTATGTATCCCTACGCCGGACCATATGATCTTCAAAAACATGTGTTTATCAGCTGTCACTTCTGACAATCAACATTTAGGTATATACCTAAATGTTAACTGTCAGAAGTCAGCTGTGAGCTGTCAGTCAGAACCAAAGAAGCCATGGGGCTACTGTACATGTTCGTGATATATGTCTATGATCTAATTACGGTAGTAGGTTTAGGGATGAGGAAGATTATATTAATAGGAAATGTACCCGCCTTTGCGTGGAGGAATAGTGTAAAAGTGTTTTGAAAAAAAAAGCCCCAACTTCACCCAGCCGAGATTCAAACCTCGATCTCCTCATCAGCGGCAGTTTAGTCTACTACGAGAGTAGCGCCTGAGGTCATGCGTCCACCGAAGCGGGTTAGATGGTTGCCAATTATTATTATTATTATTATTATTATTATTATTATTATTATTATTATTATCATCACCGCGTCTTACTACCCGTTCGGGTTATACGCACTTACGTTAATGTGTAATGGTAGGGTGATTGTGAGATGAAATGGAGGACCTACAGTTTAACGTGGAATCCGAACCACGGTGGAGGCCTGGAATTCCCCACATTCACAAGATGTCTTGTCAGAGGTGAAGGAAGGGTTTGGTAATCAGATAAATCTGTGCCGGGACCAGGGATTGAACCCCGAACCCCAGCACAGAAGTCTGACACCTTATCCCTAGACCATCAGGTCACCCATGGTTTCCAATTAAATAGCCTAAAGAGCTATAACTGTTATTAAAGTTTTGCAAATACACAGTAAATACTTTTAATTCGATAATAAAATATAAGTCTCCGTCGAAATCAATAAGACTCTTGTCGCAGAGCTATAATGCCTAAAAAACCGGTTTTGCTCTTGAAGTTCGTCTGCATCGTGAAAATGGTAAAATGACCTTGGAGAAAGGATCGCAGTTTGAGAGCGGTTTGGTGTCGGTTTGTGTTCGTTCTTTCAGTTAATTTAGGCTTACTATACGGCCTGGTTTGAAGGTCTAGTCCCGGAGTCCCGGCTGGTTTGACATTTGGTACCTGTCAGAGGAAAAATGTTAAGAATATTAAAAATTAACAAAACAATATTGTTTACCGGGAAAAGCAAGTGCAACTGATATTGTTATCAAACTTAAGAAATTTATAACAAATCTTCAAGAAGGGCAGGATAATAGATTTATACCCAAAAAAAAGGGGGGGGGGGAGACCAAGGTGCTAGAGGAGCCTGGAAGCATTAATGTTGATATAGTTATGAAAGAATTTACAAATTTTTATAATCGATGTTTGTCCTACATTGATCTATGGGAAAATAAGTTTTGATGGACCAGAATATTTTGTCTGGATAAACAACAGTGAGATTATATGGCCCGAAATTGAAAAATGCGTAGGAAAAAAATTAATGAAACACTTGGAAATGGTGCAATAAGCTTAGATGAACTATTTGATAAAGTGGTGGCTGCCAAGGATTTTTGGCCTTAAAACTGTGACTCTTTCAAAACTACGAACTTAGGTTGTAAAGAAAGGTGAGTTCAACTATACTCCATTCATGGTAGGAATTACTCTATGGAAGGTCTTTTTTCCTACCAATATCCTACTATATAATAGATTTATGGTAGGGAAAAAGGCCTTTCAGAAAATAATTCCTACGCTGAACAGACTTTACTCAATCACTTCAAATACCAGAACATTTCTGTATCTAACCTCGTACGAGTTATGGAATCTATTTTCTGCCTACCAGGTAGATGAATGTTTGTTCTCACTGATTAACAACATATGGTCTCAACAAAGAGTAAGAATGGCAGAATCAATAGTTTAGTGCCTAATGTAGGCCTACTGCAAAATAAACATTGAAATAAGTTGCAATGTGTGTTATGAAAATATAAAGAATAACAAAGCATTTCTAAAAATAAAAAAAAAGGTTCACGCAAGTAACAAATACGATTGGTTCGAACCAGATAATAATAATTCGTGTTATTAGCTGTAGAATTTAAGTTTGTTAAATCTCCTAGCCTATAGTAAATTATGCTTTATACCTTCATCTTTTTTATTCATACTTTTCTTTGTAACACATTCAAGTGAGTTTGGCTGCAGTTTTCATCTAAATAAATGATCAAAAGCAGCTTTTAAATGGGAATTAATTTTCAAGATTTATATCGCCAACGAGATCATATATATCCTTTGGATTGGTAAGGGGTGGGGAAGGGGGGGGGGGACTTGTAAAAGTGTGTTAACGCTAATTTTCTCTTTTGCGCCAATGGGGTTTTGCATCATGATTCTCTCCCAGCAAAACCCTAAAAGGGTCCCGGTGTGAGAGGAAAATATTATGGTAATCCTATATAACAGCAATACCTCGCTCTTTCGAAAGGTTAGGGACCGGAGCAATGACGAAAAGTCGAAACAGAGCCTTTATTTAACTTGCAAATATATTAGGTATGAATAGTTTGGTAATTTTAATCTTTTAGAATACGTAGTATTAATAAGTTTAATCAGTAGTCATTACAAATGTAAGAGTTTTAAGGTGGAATGGAAGGAGACGTGAATGAAGTTAAGTGTTTTGGTAATTTTTATGTCAAAACCTTTTTTTGGCTAAAATAAATAAAATATTGCTCCAGTACTAACAGAGTTTAATTTCTTTCTTATGGTGATATCAACAGTTGTTGAATATCTGTCATGAGCATAGTGGCATTGGATGAGAATTTTTTTTTAAATTAAGAAAAAAAAGTTGTCATTATATTCTAGGACATCCTAGACAGATATTCGACAATTGTTGAGGTCTCCATTTGGAGAAAATTGAATTCTTTGTTTGTACTGGAGCAATATTTTTTTTTATTTTGGCAAAAAAAAAGTTTTTCCATGAAAACTGCCAAAACACTGGCTCTTCTTCGCGCCCCCTTCCTATGCAGGTGGTTAAAAAAAAATTCCATGAAAACTGCCAAAACACTGGCTCTTCTTCGCGCCCCCTTCCTATGCAGGTGGTTAAAAAAACAAATTCCATGAAAACTGCCAAAACACTGGCTCTTCTTCGCGCCCCCTTCCTATGCAGGTGGTTAAAAAAAACAAATTCCATGAAAACTGCCAAAACACTGGCTCTTCTTCGCGCCCCCTTCCTATGCAGGTGGTTAAAAAAAATCCTATGCACACCTGACGACATTTATTCAAAGGCTGCACGACGAAAGAAACAAGATGGCGTGCGGTAGTGATGAGACGCAACGAAGCAAGCAATGAAATTTGGAAACGTTGCTATAGTTGAAACTTGACGAAAGAGTGGAATGACAAAACTCCCGTCTCTATGTTTGAAAATTAAATGTGATTTTTTGTGTGATTCTGATCGCATCCAAATTTATATTTTTATGTTCATCGTTTCTTGCTACCAGTGTAAGTTATCCTTATAGCTAAACAATAGAGATAGATCAAATAGCTAAGCTATTATCTTTATGACCACATCTAAATATTATATTCTTTAAATTGAAAAATAACACCTGTACACGGAAATCGAACCCGGGTGTACCGACCCAAAGGTCTCGGATTTGATTCCCGTGTCATTTTTAAATTGAAAGAGTATAATAAAGCTTGAGATAAGTGAGTTAGAATTTTGAGAAATGTACCCAGAAAACCATTTTGTAAAAAAAATAATTCATTACATCCAGCCGTGATTCAAACCATGACCTCTACATCACCAACAAATAATACCAGATGAGACGGATGCCTTTGTCCACGTGAACACCGGTGCAGGTTCAATTACAGCGTTCGTTTAGTTTCACTAATTTAGTAGGGATTATAAAATTATGATATAGAGAAAATGTATCCATATTTGCGTGGAGGGAGAGTGAGGAAACAATTATTATTATTATTAGCACCGCGTCTTACTACCCGTTCGGGTTGTACGCACTTACGCTAGTGTGTAATGGTAAGGTGATTGTGAGATGAAATGGAGGACCTACAGTTTAACGTGGGATCCGAACCACGGTGGAGGCCTGGCATTCCACACATTCACAAGTTGTGATTTAATACACGTCTTGTCAGAGGTGAAGGAAGGGTTTGGGCAATCAGATAAATATGTGCCGGGACCAAAGATTGAACCCCAGACCCCAGAGGAAACAATAATATAATATATACGTAAAGCCCAAATGGGTAGTAAAATGAAGTCGTTAAAAAGTTTCGCTAATGTAATAGGAAACAAAACTCAATACACCCGCCCAGCCAGGACTTGAATCCCGACCTCCCGTCATCAGAAGACCAGACTAGATGAGTTTGACGTTTAGAACACGTTCCCACATGTGTGTATCACTCGTGTCTATACACACGGTAATTAAAGTCAATCAAATTATCGTTCTGACAGTTGTAATATTCCAAGTCTAAGAAACTCGAGCAAATGTTCACGTTATTATCGCGAGCTATAAACATGTTTTTATTTGTGTCTAGTAAAGATAAACCTGCTATCTATGGCCTTCACACTGACTTTTTAGTCTCTTTCACGTTTACATTTACATTTTAACGTACACACAACAACTAACCCGTCAAGCGTTTGTTTGGTGTAGCCCGAATTCAAAAGTAGGAAGTCCAGGTTCCTTTCCGACCGGCTCCACAAAAGACGATTTCTTCTCATAGAACAGTTTTTCTTAATCTCTCTTATCCTTCATCAATCCTAGGTCCCGGCACAGATTTATCTGATTGCCAAACCCTTCCTTCATTTCTGATCAGACGTGTATTAATCACAACTTGTAAATGTGGGGAATGCCAGACCTCCACCGTGGTTCGGATCCCACGTTAAACTGCAGGTCCTCCATTTCATCTCACAATCACCCTACCATTACACATTATCATAAGTGTGTATAACCCGAACGGCTAGTAAGACGCGGTGCTAATAAATAATAATAATAATATCCTTCATCTCATAAGTGGTAAGAGAAGAAACGCGCATTAAGATCTTTTTCTCCCAGTTTTTTTAATCAGAAATATATTGTATATATAGTATATATATATATATGCAAATGATAAGCAACATATTATTTCAGTAGATACGTTTAATCTGTTTTTCTACACATATTAATCAAGTTATTGACTATTCGTCTTGAACATAATGGGTTTTTTAAATGAAGAAGAGAAAAAAGCGTTTATTAGATTCCAAGATGGCCACGACAAATAGTCAACAACTGTTGAGATCACAATGGGTAGAAAGTTAAAATAAAATCATCCACTCACTTTAGCAACATTTTATTTATTGTGCCCCCCCAAAAAAAGTTTCGTTATAAAAACAGTAGAAACAGCAAAAAATACTTGTCATAGCTCGCGTTGGTATTATTATAAGCCACAACACGATCCTAAGTCTGTGCAGAAAGTACAGATGACGGTTAGATCTAGGTTCGAATATCGGTCGGCTGTACTAGGGTTTTTTCCCCCAAAAAAATGGTTTTACACTCTCCCTCCAAGCAAATGAGGGTATACATTCTCTAAATAATCCTCCCCATTCCTCAAACCATTAGCTTAATTAGTACATTAGCGTATAACCCGAAAGGGTAGTAAGACGTGATGCTAAAAATAAAAATTTATGCAAAATAAGATGGAGAATTTTTTATTGGTCCAGTAGTCTACTGCTAAAGGATTCGTATTTCCCCTGACCTTCCTATGAAAATCGGAGACTGACTGACTTCAGTCCCCCACTCCCCCATAACAACACCTCCCCCCCCCCCCCCCC
>CABEEJ010003072.1:77032-91799 GCA_901482245.1 Timema douglasi | reverse complement strand
TGTTAATGCCTAAAGTACCAATCTGTAGTCACAGATCATAACCTTTATGTATAAAAGTGTAATTTGGTTGTGAAGGGAAAATGGAGCTGGTGGGTGAAGGTTTGTATGTTGCTGTGTGTGTTCATACGCACAAGTTATTATATATGACCTACCCCTAGCCCCTTGGACTTTTCGCGACCAGTGTCAAAACCAACAAATCGAAAGCGTCCTGGTGACAGGTGTTGTGAAGGCTTGTTTCCTATTGGGTAGAGAGAGCTAGCATCACTTGCTTTTTTGGTAAATACCACGGAGTGGATTTTGAAAAAATGTTTTAATGGTACAATCCTCTGATATTATTTCTTAAAAACACGTGATTTTCCATCGATGAAGTATTGAAAGGATATTTTACATACAATACTTAAAGAAAATGCACTTCATCCATGACTTTTTTTTAATATTTGAGAGGGGTCCAAATCAGTATCGTTACAGAATGTAATGATAAAAACCAGTTAGTTAAATAAAATGTATATTTAGTTCAGATGTGTGGACAGTAATTCATTATAAAAATTTATTAATGTGTTATGTTTAAAGTATTTTGAAAACAAGTTATGTGTTATTTAGACACATTCTTTTACAATCCTCAAGATGAATTCAAAAGTTTTAACTTTTAAAATTATTCAACATGAATTCCCTTTGTTATTTTACCAAAAGTTTATTAACTATGGAATAATTAGCCCTTTATATTTAAGCTCCTTTAAATAATGAATAAATGTCCACCGATATGAGTACTTTAGTTATACGTGAATGTGAGGCCATCCTCCCTCCACAAGAGGTGATAAATTTGAAAAGATAAATATTTGTTTGTATTCAATTTCTCTTGTTGAATAGAACAAACCTGTTGATTCCTGTTGATACCTTGGCAGGTTCACTAAATAAACACACTTGCTACATTCCACAACACTTTATCCTTCAAGTCTCGGTGTTTTTATTCCCGAATTCAAGAAAATATCGGGAATTATGTTACTTTTCACATCAACAATAATTATTAGTTATTGCAGCATTCTTAAACAGATTTTTATATCGGAGCTCGCACATTGACTTCTGTTATTGTCTTCCTCGATTCAAATAGTAATAAACACAATATTCGCTAGCAAACTTATTAATTTATTTTATAAATGTCGAAAAGTTAATTAGTTATCATAAATTTAACAAATCTCTTTACAACCAAATTAACTAATATACATATAAATTTTCATCTACAAGGACCGAAAGTTTCTCTAAATAATATGGGTAAATTATATTACAATATTAATTAATTATTTACTGAACGAGAGAGATGGTAAATAAACAAAACTTAACTGTCAATAGAATTGACCAAATTCAATGCCTACTTGGTATTCGTGGTTTCATTCGCGTTATAACAACTCTATGAAAGCATTGGAAATTACAAGGCCATCGTGATCACTTCCAAAGCTACTCGACTCAATACAACGCTCGGACCGGTTAGTGAGTACGTTAGTAAATTATTAAAACTTAGAACAATTAAAAACCATAGTCGTTATTATTATAGTAGTCACATTTAAAGATATAAAACAAACCCTTTAAGAAAATAAAAGTATTAAATAGTTTACCATGTCAGGCAAGCGACTCAAGCGGCTCTTGTTGGCCTTTTGATGAAACAATTCATCTAACGTAGCAGATTTGATCAGGTTTGAAAGCCATGTTTTCTACAACATCCTCTAAATATAACCTTCTTACTAATCCCTAATAGTAAATAGTACATAAGCGTATAACTGGAATGGGTAGTAAGACGCATTGCTAAAAAAAATTCAACAGAGATAGTCTGAATATAAGATTGTAACGCAGACAGAGCCTAGTCTCATTCTCATTAAACCTCACCTTTGATCAAAAAAAGATTTTCTAGACACTTAATCGGCCATATTCTCCACTCAGCCACGGAGAAATTCCCATTATGGAACTCTAATGCGAACACGTGGTCTCAAGTCATATGATTCCTCCTTCAAGTCTCAACCCCAAAACTTTAAGAAATACCATTGCTTGTTAAGTTATTGATTAGTTCAAGAGTTCACTAAATCGTTAATGCCTATCCGCTGACTCTCACTTATTCTCACCTCCTCTGTGGACGCCGTTAACTCGCCGAAACGAACCATTCAACCGTCCACTAACCGGACGCATCGATGTGTAACACACCTCGTCAATTCCCTCGTCAACTGCTGCTCCCTATAACCCCTCCCCCTTTATTTCCTTCTTTCAAACAAACCCTTAACACCACCACTACCACCCTCACATCACCCTTTCTCACCCCTTAACACCTACCTCCAACAAAGTTTCAATCACTGCGCGATGGAAACTTTCCCTTCCGATCAACTGGGAGAGTGGGGTTAACTTGGTTAGCTCCAAACACTATTTTAATAGTTATATAGGGATCCTAGATTCCATCCTATCGATTTCCTTGACTTAATTGTATGATAAAGATGAGAATATAGATTTCCAAAGAACTCTTAAATAACATCTTCATTTAATAAATGTACAGATATTAATAAAACAATAGATTATGGTTCGGGGCAGGCGTTTGTCATGAATTAAAACTCTTCACAGAAATAAAAGCGTACATAAAATTGAATAATCGTATTTGTGAATTTTCAGTTGTTTTGTTTTAGCTATCCCTAAACTTTTTGAGTTCTAGAAATATTAATTGGTGGTTTAGAGCAGTTATACGGTTGTACATGTACATGTACAACTAAGCTAAGTATGCTAAAAATTTACATTTTATATTTTGCCCTACAAAATGAAACATCTTAATATATATATATTAAGATGTTTCATTTACATTATATATATATATATATATTTATTAAGATGTTTCATTTACAATATATATATATATATATATATTAAGATGTTTCATTTTGTAGGGCAAAAAATAAAATGTAAATTTTTTGCAGACTTAGCTTATGCCACAAGTCTGAGTGATGT
Source organism: Timema douglasi (assembly GCA_901482245.1). NCBI lineage: Eukaryota > Metazoa > Arthropoda > Insecta > Phasmatodea > Timematidae > Timema > Timema douglasi. The sequence goes on along the minus strand of CABEEJ010003072.1, from coordinate 88,823 downwards.
AGAGGTTATATATGCCAAACTTCAAGAAGATTGGATAATATTTAAAGGTTGCACACTTTGATCAGTTTTGTAAAAGTAGGCAAAAATATAATTTTTCAATGTTAATTACTTTTATTGGGAAAACTAGAAATGACGAATATAACATAATATTAAAACTAGACTAGACTAGGCAAAACATGTGTTATATTAACCAACTTTGAACGATGCAATCCCTTCTTTTGTTCGCTTAGTAACAGCTTTTCTGTGATGCTTGACTACCCTCAACAAGAATATTTTTTGTTATTAGTCCCTGACCGATTCGTTAAACTTTTTTTTATCAGAGCAATTCCTCTTTTTGCGGTATCATTGTCCACCTTAAGAGCGTTCACGTGACTTCTTAGAGAATCACTGCAGTATTCTGTCACGTCATGGATCTCAAACAATTCAAAGAACGTCTTTGTTTTATTAGTAACGAAATGACTCAGGTATTTTCCTTCAAAACCAATTTTCACCCTCTAATAGTTTCATTCCCTTTTTAATTGCAGGTTTGGTTTCTAAATGTTTAGTCATATTTTCCTTAATAACCTGAGTAATACGTTCGATCCAAAAAAGCAAATCCTACGTTGGTTTCTGACAAATAACAAAGGTGTCTCTCAGCATCTGTGAGATCACTTTTTTTGACATCTGCATCTGGGTAAGTGCTTATAAGATGTAGAATATCCAAATCATTCTTTGGAGCCCATCAACTTACAATTTCCTGAGTGCCAAAAGCGAACATATATGAGGCTGGGAAAATGGGCAACCCGTTTCATTCCTTTCAATTCTCATTGAGGAATATTCAACTGTTTCATGAAGAGGACAATTTTAAGTGCATATATTGCCTTTGCCATCCACCTTGCTTGATGCAGAGCCCCTGAGATCCTGAAACTGAAGTAGTTTTTAGAACAACCTCCTAGGTACAGGAGTGAGAGCTGTAATAACACTTTGTAGTCTTCTCTTGGATGACTGCCATATTTTAGGAAATTGTGGATGTGGTTAACCATTTTCACTCGTTGTTCTTCTAGAAAACCTTGAACGGGACTTTATTCATCCAGCATTGTCGTATATGACTTGATATCAAGTGAAACCAACAGAATTTGGAACTTATGAAAAATATGGAGGTCAGAACCACTTGATGGTATACCACAACACTCCTCAAACACTCTTTTCAATATTAGTTCATGAGTGTGATGACGGCAAGCCAACCATAACAATGTTCGTCCAAATTCCCTTTCAATTTTGGTACATGCCCCTTGTATCAGTCCTGTATTAGATGCTGTGGTATCAAAAGATACCAATGGTATTGTCATGTAGACCAAATCGGTCTACTTCCCGAATAGCTACTTCAGCCATCTACTCACCAGTACCTTTCAGGGCAACAAGTACGACAAGCAAATGCTTAAAATCTTTTTCAGTCACTATATCTGCAACTCTATCTTCCAAAGTTTTGAGATTCCCATGGGCAACTGAGGGCAACAGTATATTATCCCAATGCAAGACCAAATGAGGAGGATATTCAAAGAATACTCTTCGATTTCCTTTGCCATTTTACTTCTATTGATCGCCCAAGCTCGGTAAACGGTAGCTGGAGATACGGATATTTTTGAAACATCGTGACCAAGGCTCTTTGCAGTTGCTATAAATGAAGTACTTGCTTGCCGAATAGAGAGCTGTTCTTGATCCCAAGTAGACGTGAGTGTCTGATCAAGAGGTTTTAATCTAGGACTTGAACGTAATTTTTTCGTTGCTGGTGGCGAACACTCGGACTCTTGGTTATTATGTGCTGTTGATGATAAAGATGAGTCTTCAAGTATAACTGTCATTTATTTCAGCGGTAGCTTTTTAATGTTTATTTTCACATGCTTCTTTTATTTCTTCTTTTGTTACACTTAGTTCTTATTTTCTAGGAGAAAACCTTGTCTACTACACTCATTAACGCACTCATATGATCTTCTCTTTGTTACATAAGAAATTATTTATCTTCTTGTGATACGCTAGTCATGTCCATAACATTTTGCCGGGAAATGTCAAATAACTCGACGAGATCACCTTTACAAATCTACCGTTTCACATTTGCTTTATCCGTGTTTCTCGATTTCTATCTACCCAGATTTTGGTATTATTTGTACATCATATTCTGAAAATTGAAAACTGACACCTGGACACGGGAATCAAACCCGGGACCTTCGGCTTAGTACGCCAATGCTCTTACCACTGAGCTATCCAGGATTCGTCCCGTGCCCATGGTCATTCTTCACTCATAGCTTAAGGCAGAGTCTAAGATGGACGTGCGAAAGTCGTCAGCTTATAAACATGTGATTATATAAGATCACAGCCATCAAACAACGCAGCCATTAACGACTCGGTAGTTGGCAATTTAGCAGCCATTCGACAATTATATATATATAATTGTACAGGATTGCATATATTAATGAAACAAATAGCCGATGCTATTGTTAATGCATTTTAGTGGGGATATTCCCTCTTAGATATCATATTCTGAAAATTGAAAAATGACACCTGGACACGGGCCTTAAACTATGAGTGAAGAATGACCATGGGCACGGGATGAATCCTGGATAGCTCAGTGGTAAGAGCATTGGCGTATTAAGCTGAAGGTCCCGGGTTCGATTCCCATGTCAAGGTGTAATTTTTCAATTTTCAGAATATGATATCTAAGAGGGAATATCCCCACTAAAATGCATTAACAATAGCTTCGGCTATTTGTTTTATTATTTGTACAGTTTCTGTGTAACAGCACGGATATTCTCCTCCGTCTTAACAGGGATATTTCCTTTCCTCCACACTTCCTGTAGTTTAGTTCTGTGATGGTAAATACAAACTAAAAGTACTTGTCCCTTTGAAGGGATCCGAGCTCCTAAAAACTCACCACTAGGCACTTTTTCTAGCAGCCAATTTCCTCTTTTGGTTCCCATTTAAAAGGTCAATTACCTCAAAAGATGAGAGAAATACACGAGAAGCCCACTAATGCAAAGCACTTAAAAATTAGAAATTTAAATAGTTTGAGATAAAAGTGATAAATATGTCCGACCCCTAAATATTATCCAATCTTCTTGAAATTTGGCATATATATCTTTTACATCACTAAGATTCGGGGCGTAAGCTAAGTAATATGAAAATCACATATTTGGGAAAAATCAAACAACCTAACACCCTAATTTTATATATAATATAAAACGGGACTTACAACATACCAATGCAAAAATATTTATTAAACACATGAGCTAATTCTAAATATGAAGCTCATTACATTATTAAAATAAAAAGCTTGGTCATTGATCAAACTATATATATATATAATCAAATCTCGTCTAACCATGAGCATCCCCAAAACAAAAAAGCAATTCCTTTAACAAGCATATTAAAAAATAGATAAGAAACTAAAATTTAATATACCGATTCTATTTACAATTTTTTTTTATATCGTTTAGAATTTTCTTTCTCCGTGGGTTATTTTCATTATTTCGCTAAAAAAAAAAGAAACAGCCTCTTAAATATCATTGCAAAGACTAAGTGTTTTATTTTATGAAAGTGTTTAAATTTAAAAATATCCTATTAATATCAAACTAAATCTTTGTTTATTTTAAATCTTATTTTAAGTCGACCCTTTCTTTAATCTTTTTTTAAATCTATATATAATATAGAAAGGGTAGTGCTATCTATGCTGGATCGGGGTGAAATCCACCTGAAGGAGATAGGAAATATCTCCTTCTTGAATAAATTGTAATATATTTTAAACATATGTGTGGCCGTGAGAGCTGTGAGCCTTGCTAGAGTGAGACCAATCAAGACAGCTAATTGAGAATATGTTTGAATAGAAGTGGGTTGTATGATTACCAGACCGCTGAACCCTCACTTGTTACGACCCCGGGTCTAATAAATACATATGAATATGAGGTTAAATTGTTTAGATCTTAGTTATATACTAGTCTACATAAATAAAGCTCATGTAATGTCAGTCTGCCCAACTAGGGATTTCTCTCACACCTACCGTTACCCGTATATTTGTAAATTTGATATTTGGTATGGACAATAATTATTATGACATTTATTATAAAGATGTGAAACTTTAAATATCCAAGATGCTGAATCCAATGTGGTGGATACAACGTAAAAATTGAGTTTTTTAAATAATATTTCTTGATAACCCAGAATAATCTTGGACACATTTAGCAATATCTCATTTTATTAAAAAACCAAAAATAGATATAAACTCTAGGAAATAAACCTGTAGGAAAAATTTTTGGCCCGAGTATTAAATATCCCACCTCAGTGATCTTGGGGTAAAGTGTTTACCTCCGATCTTGATGTTCGTGGGTTCAAACCCAGCAGAAGTTTGTGGACTTTTCTTGAGGGATAAAAATCAGTAGCACAATTTCCTTAGGAGAGGAAGTAAGACTATCTGTCCCGTGTCAGTTGCGGTTTGTAAGATTATCCTGGAAGGTATGTAAGAATACCTTTCCCGGCCAAATTGGTAGTCCCTTTCACTCTCGCTCATAGACATTCAGTGCAGAAAGCATCGGGGAAGCACTGCATCTCCTGAAATCCTCTAGTACATGGTATTTCTACCAGATGGTGCAGTCAGCACTAACCCGCTGAAAAGCTGAGTGCATATTCAGCCACGGGTGGAAATAAATCACATCAAACTAACCCTCGAGTGGTTGACTTAAGAGGGAGAGTATTATTATATATCATTTAGGTATTTAACGTCAAATTTCTGAACCGACTTATTATTTCAGCAAAACAAAATTTCCATGAACCAGACGAGTATTTTCCTATACCTGACAAGGTTCTTTTATAAGTTACAATCAACATGGAACTGCGGATTTACATTCCTTTTGAAAGAGATTGAGCTACGGATCGCTCAAGAAAACTCCGTCAACCTCGGCTGGGTTTTAACCGAAGATATTTGGATTCTGAAACAAGCACTTTACCCCAAGTTCACCAAGGTCAACCAAATTATTTTAGATTATGACTCAGCATACAGTATGTATTGCAACAGCATTGTATACCAACTTTTTCTCTACAAGACAAAGAAGAACCTGTCCGGCAGCTCATTATCTCCAATACTCTACCAACGGCTTGACAAAGGGGGTCTACATACCAACACAACGTTACCATAGCAACCTGTACGGCAGCTCATGATCTCCAATATTCTACCCACAACTTGACAAAGGGGGTCTACTTACCAACACAGAGTTACCATAGCAACCTGTACGGCAGCTCATTATCTCCAATACTCTACCCACGGCTTGATAAAGGGGGTCTACTTACCAACACAGAGTTACCATAGCAACCTGTACGGCAGCTCATTATCTCCAATACTCTACCAACGGCTTGATAAAGGGGGTCTACTTACCAACAGAGTTACCATAGCAACCTGTCCGGCAGCTCATTATCTCCAATATTCTACCCACAACTTGATAAAGGGGGTCTACTTACCAACAGAGTTACCATAACAACCTGTCCGGCAGCTCATTATCTCCAATATTCTACCCACAACTTGACAAAGGGGGTCTACTTACCAACAAAGTTACCATAGCAACCTGGCTGGATAAAATTCAATTTCTAAAAATGTTTTACCTTAAACGTGGCGAAAGGTGTTTACCTTGTCTAATCTGGTTTGCTAGCGATAAAAATTAAAGATTCAGATACCAGCTGTGTGCCTTAAGGTGTTTCTTATAAACTGTTACGAACGACCATATGCGGGTATATTTCCTCTCAATTCTACCTTTCTTACCTTTACTCAATCAGTGTTCATATCTAGAAAGCACCAAGTGAAGTAAGACTCGGTGCAAAACAGTTTATAACAACTTAGTAAAACATATTATTTTTATAAATTGTATACATCCTTTATATTTGAATTATGGTATACATTATATTAAATATATTTATTTTCTAGACCATTGTATTTATTATAATGCGTCTAAGGCACAACAGGGCTGTGATCACTTTGTACCTTCACATACTGCTCTAGCTAAAATCCACCTTTTTATCTTGAGATTTAAATTTGTATTATTCCCTTTCTTGACAGATGGCAGGCCTAACAACACAAAACAGGTTGACCTTGAAACGTATGCCTTCCTCTACACTCCCAGCCCTACCGTACCCGTATTTAATGATTGAATTGAACAACTAATCCGTTTCAAAGCATTAAATAGACTGGTCAGCACAATACCACTCTAAATAAAACTAGGCACTCCATAGAGATGATCTACCATCATCACCACCACCTAACAATCGGGGTGGGCGCTCTTTGCGAATAATACATTTTGGACTAGTTGGAATTCGAACCCAAATATTGCTCAACGATTTCGAATTATACCGTGAATGATAAACCCACCTCGGTGGCCACGTGGTCTAACGCGCTACTCTCACAGTGGACTAGACTGCCAATGACAGGGAGATTGAGGTTTGAATATAGGTTGGGTGTACTGAGGGTGGTTTTTCCAAAATTCTTTTCCATTCTCCTTTCAGGCAAATGTTTGTACATTTCCTATAAACATAATCTTCCTAACCCCTAAAACTCTTGCGTAATAAGTGCATGAGCATATAGTCCGATCGGGTAGTATTCTGTGATGCTAAAAATGTAACAATAAAACGTAAATTTACATTGTTTCCTTCTATCGCGTCTTACTACCCCTCTGGGTTCTTAGCATGTTTACACTAATGTGGTAGAGACGAGGAAAGTAAAATGTAGGGTAATGTAGCTGCTTTTGCGTGGAGGGAGAGAATAAATTATCCTCATTACACCTGTCTGGATACACACCCCGCTTGACTCCTTAGCCCTCTTGCTCACAAATGTGGGCTACCTTGACTGTGGTTTGAGGCGATCGTTATTCTCCGAGTTCAAAAAATAGGTAGGCTCTAACTATAATAATATCTTGTCTATGTAGACACACGCACGCGCGTCCGAATCTACTCATAAAGGGATTCTCGTATAAAAAGTTTACTATCACATAAATTTTGTTTATTTTACCAAATGCTATGGCAGAGATGTAAATCAAACCATAAACTAATTGGAACTTAGACGTGCACAAAAGAACTTAGAAGACAAGCGACCGCTTAAATAGAGACGAACGCTACAGTTCCCATTAGTAAGACGGAGAGGGGTGGTCTTAATTTGCTAGGGCTCCGTTCCAGATGCAATTAGAAGGAAATAAATTATCCTCCCTCCCTCTCTATTTTCATTCTCGTTTCCTTTGATTCTTTCTCCGTTTCTCCTTCTATCCTTTTCCTTATCTCATTCCACAGCTAATGAAAGCTAATTCTGGTAATCAAGAAACCCCCAACTCCATGTTTATGAGAATAGCTTAGACTTTTTTTTAGATATATATGAGTATACGTGAAATAAAAGGGGTAAATATTTGTAAATAAGAGAAATAGGGATTAAAATCTTATGAATAAGAAAAAAGGGGGTAAAAATTGTATTCAAATTGTCTCTTAGCTTTAAAGTGAGAATATTCGTTCAAATTAAAATAGATTACAGAGTTTAAAGTTTAGTAACTTAATAAGCTTCAGACCAAAGATGGTCGCCATGTTTTGTGTTGTGAAAGGGTGTTTGGAATTAGCTTTATTTCTTGAAACTTGTATTTGTAAGCTAGAAATGTTGTGAAACAATATGGTAGCAATAACTTGTTTTAAAGGAAGGAATACAGTTCGCACTCGTGTCTTATTGTAATAAATAGGATTGTACCAAAGAAAATTATTATGAATAACTTACTTAATATTTTATTCAGGCTTTTACATAGACAACTTTTGTATAAAATTGGAGAGAATTCCGTGGAGCTGAGTTTTCAAAATTTTCAACTAATTTGTAAATATCAGTCACTATATATTTGAAATCTTCTAACAAATTTGAAAGTTTAAACGTCTTCTAATTTGATTATTTTGTTTTAAAGTAAAATTGTAAAGCACATACATTAGAATAAGGGAATATTTATATTTTTATAATATTTTCAATATTAAAACTTCGCCTACATCAAATTACCAGTTCAGACAGCAAGAAATTAATACCACTAGTAGAGTAGAGATGAATGGGGTAGAATTGATAGGAAATACACCCGCATTTGCATGGCGATAAGGTTGGAAATCTTTTATAAGGAACAACACTAAATGGTTTACCACTCTCCTTCCATGCACATGTTAGTAGATTACCTCTAAATTACTTACTTCCTCATACCTACCCCTTAGGAGTATATGTCATATATGTGTATAACCTGCTCAGGTTGTATGACGCGGTGATAAAAAACACATCGGATGTCATAGTATGGTCTAAGGTAGAGAGTTCCAAACTCAATGAGTCTATGAGCTACTTTCAAAATGTCAACTTATATCGTGAGTTACACAGATACAAGATATGCCGTAAAATGTATTGGCTATTGTTGTAACCAGTACCTATCATATCTTTGATCAATCTTAGTTGATTCTGTAGAACTGATTAATCCTGTAGAGAAGAAAGTTTTAAAATGTAATTACGTTTTTTTTGTACTAAAATGAACCTTTAATGCCATAAAATGTAAGGTATGTTAATGTTTTAAACAGAAATAGAGTTAAATAAAAACAGAAATACCCTTGTGTTGTGTAACTTAATAATAATATTGGCATTCAACTTCATCCACCATTTTTGTTGTTTAATCGTTGGTGCGTAACGTGTCACTCACATTCATAATCAGCTATCAACATGTTCATTTTTGTGTTGCTTTAGTATTAATTGGGTTTTCATCTTTTTCATAGTTTAAAGTAATAACACACAGATTGGTCAAACGCTCTGAGAGAAACTCGAACAAGAACTCCTCCTTCGAGACAAGAGGCCACACCATTCCTAAGCTTGAGGAAACTATCTTCAACGAGAAGCATTTCTGTAAATAACAAAACCAAAACAACAAAAGTGCTAACTATCAAAAATTGTTCGAGTCCCTGTTAGGTGTATTGAGGGCGGTTTTTTCTAGGTGGTTTTTCTTTCTTCCTCCAGGTACAGTTCCCTTAAACTCAACCTTCCTCATATCTAATACCTTGATTTAATTAGTTCATATGCTTATAAACCAAACCCGTAGTGAAACGTGGTAACAAAAGTAACGTGTTTTGTTAATTAAAGTGATATTATTTAATAATTTTTATTCAACCGTTGCTGAACTAATCATCTTTAATAATCTGTTAATATAAACAGTTGTCAAGTGGAGAGTAAAGTTTTTACAAATATTATACTTCCCTTAATTACCTCAAATAACCGTTACTCTAAGAGTTCTAAACCATCTATGTGGACACGTGGAAATAACGTCAAGCTATTTCACCCTTGTTTGTTGATTATGAGGCGGTCAGGGTTTGAATTACAGTCGGGATTACTGAAAATGGTCATCCCTAAATGATTTCTCACTCAACTCTCCACGCTAATGTGGATACATTTAATTTGAGTTTTACTCAAATTTCTCTACATAATATCCAAACATTGACGATAAGGATTCTAAACTGAGCCAAAATTAGCTCTAAAATATTATCAGATAATTTAAACTATACATTTGTTTTTGTGTTTGTTTTTACTTACAATGAATACTCATCGTGGTTGACCTCAAGACTCGTGAGACCAACACGACCTATGTAAGCCCAACTAATGGCGACAGCACTCACAACATTAATGATTCTATATTCGTGGTATAATTTCTGTAATTCAAATGTTTACTCACCTGACAGACTGTAAAGATAAATATATTCAGGTGAGCAAATCTCACGGCAGCCTAGCTCTGACGAGCTCGAATGTTAAAAGCTATGCCAAATAAACGACCAAATTTGTTCTGATACTGTCTCGGTAATTTGATTCGTTTATTAATCTTGTCAATAAGCATTATTTACCAGGTAGTGATGAGTTGACGGCACTTAGTGGTCCAAACCTACAACAGAATTTAGTGGTGATCTTCTGACACAATATAAAAATGGTGATACGATAAGGCCAAGGATTTAAATGACGTCACGCCAAGGTATTATTTAAACGCAATTCAAACAATCACAAATATTCCACACTAGTCAAAAATTTGCCACGAGGGCATCAGTATTTTAATTTTCTTTTGCCAACTTGAACTACTACCCGTTTGGTATATACGCATGGGAACTAACTAAGCCAAAGTGTTAGGGATGAATGGTATTAAATTTAGAGAATGTGTACCAGCATTTGCTTGAAGGTAGACCGGAATCGCATTTAGGAAGAATCATCAACAACAAATCTATCAGAAATTGAACCCCAGTTGTCCGTTACACTTTAGATCCCTCGGCTACTGAAACCGAAGATTTGAAGTCTTAATAAATGAATTCGCTTGAGCTGAGGGAGATCTTAGCCGTCGTATTTTAGCCTAAAATGAATATTATTAGCCCTACATTGTACTTTCGACCTTCATAACACACGTAGACAACTCTTATAGCGTCAGAATATTTACAGATATCTATCGGAGGGACAATGTTAAATGATTACTATTCACTAAATACGCCTCCAATTTAGGTCACATTTTGAACTGCGCCGACTATTCAAGCAGTAGAATAGAGTGGAATAACACTACACACAGTATTATTGTGCTCACCGGCTGGCATTGGTTCTGTTGGGGGTTGAACTATCGTGAGACTATCCCTGCCCAAAATAAGGCTTAATTTAAGAAATACTTGGTTGACACAAATTGTAGGAACATAAAATGTCGTTATTAATTTGGGATTAAAAATGTATATAAATTGTTAGACGTCAATGTCAGTCCCGATTGATGTGTTGTATGATTAAAACAAGTCATACACAAATAGAATTTACTCGCATCTTTGTTTTACGTTCATTGCGTCTCATTAACCACGCGTGCTGTGCATATATTTTGTACATATAGGTAAAGATTAGGAGGATGGAGTTTAGAATAAATGTAATTTCATTCGTGTTGAAAGAGAGTAGGAACTGTTAAGGGGGGAAAAAAACCTTCAGTATTCCTGGCCGTGGCTCAAATAATTCAGACTAGATGAGTATTTAGTCAGAAATAGGCGCTAATTATGAATATGATTTAAAGACAATTATTGCTTTATCATCTATTCTAAGTCATTTATATTAAATATTAAGGTTGTAATCAATAGTTTTAGTTAAATTAAGTCGGTGACCTGGTGGTCTAGGGGTAAGGTGTCAGACTTCTGTACTGGCGGCCGGGGTTCAATCCTCGGTCCCGGCATAGATTTATCTGATTACCAAACCCTTCCTTCACCTCTGACAAGACATCTTGTGAATGTGGGGAATGCCAGGCCTCCACCGTGGTTCGGATTCCACGTTAAACTGTAGGTCCTCCATTTCATATCGCAATCACCCTACCATTACACATTAGCGTTAGTGCGTACAACCCGATCGTATAGTAAGACGCGGTGCTAATAATAATAATAATAATAGTTAAATTAACTTTTTTTATATTTAAAGTATTATCATTTATATGTGCTGGTTCTTATATTCACAATGTTAGAGATTTTCAGGATATTTATTAAATGGGAAATTTATTACGTGAATATTGGCTGACCTGGCGGTCTATGGGTAAGGTGTCAGATTTCAATGCTGACGGCCGGGGTTCAATCCCCGGTCCCGGCATAAATTTATCTGAATACCAATCCCTTCCTTCACCTCTGCCAAGACATCTTGTAAATGTGAGGAATGCCAGGCCTCCACCGTGGTTCGGATTCCACGTTAAACTGTAGGTCCTCCATTTCATATCGCAATCACCCTACCATTACACATTAGCGTAAGTGCGTA
>CABEEJ010003072.1:34514-74228 GCA_901482245.1 Timema douglasi | reverse complement strand
CACATACCCCAATTGCCGGAGGCTAGAAAAAAAATTCTAAGTGATAAACAATTCTAGAAGCTCTCTGAAGTGCTTTTTATGGTAGCACAATTTGTACTTGTACTATAATTTTATATTGTTTTAACCATAAATTAAGCCATATATATTATGTTCATACATATTATGTGGGCGGGGGTATCGAACCCTCAACCCCCCATCCCCCTACCTATGGCCTTGCTGAATGGTTACGTAAAATTTTTTTTAAGATGTAGCCCACTTCACAAAATATCTTCGAAATCTCCAAGCAGGCAACGCCGATAAGAGTCCTTGAGCAATCTCTGATAAACTGTGTTATTAATCCTGGCTGAGACAAACTTAATACTCACACGGTTTGTAATCCTCCATGGTACTCTTTGTTTGTGTATACAGCACGTCTTAGTAACCGTTTGGTTATACGCTCACATTAACTACGCTAGTAGAGTAAGGATGAATTTAGAAGAGCTTTATCCACACTGGTGGGGAGGGTGCTGATAAACTATTAAAACAATGTTTAGTTAATATGTCTGGGACACAAACCCTGTCCTCTACATCACTGGCAAATCAGATCAAGATGGCGCTGATACTTTAGCAACGTTTATGACAAATTCGGGTTAAGCAACCAAAGAACAGAGCTAAAACTTGGAAGGTGCGAAACTTGTTTTAAAATGTATGTCAATGCCTTATGAATTATAAGAATATAATTTTATTTGTCAAGTTACATTGTAAACATGATACAAATATTATTTAGAGCACACATATACACTTATTATGTGCTCACCATTGATACAATGATGCAAAGTTTCTATTCTATTACCCACCCCAAAGGTTAAATAGGCTAAGGTATCACTTTCGCAATAGACTGGACTGCCAATGATGGTCATATTGGGTTTCAAATCTTGGTCAGATGTAGTGGGGATATCTTTTCAAAAAATAAAATACTTATCGCTTCACAAAAATGTGGGTACACTTCCATTAATTTCAATCTTCATCATTAACACATTAGCGTGATCAATAACATACGTATAATCGGAATGATTTGTTAGATCTGTGACATTAAATATACCTTATTGGATCGGTATTTATACTATCTAACAAAAATCCCAGATGAAGATTAAATGACTTGGCGTATAGATTTATAAAAGTATTTTTACTAACGTTTGTAACTGTAAAATTCAATCCTCTTTAAGGCAATTTCAAGACGTTTTCTGTCATCCCTCAAAAAGTTGAAGCTTGTTGAGTTAAGCGCCTCCAATCCACAGCTAAAATAAATGATACAGTGACATAGTCCGTTGTTCCTCTTCGCCAAAACTCATGCCCTTCTGTATAAAGTTCTGGTTTTCAATTGTCGCCCACCGGAGGTGCCAGTGGTCGTACATGGTTACACTGAAAAGATAGGGGGCGGCGATATAGTGGTAGGGGGTCAGTTGGGGTTTAGGAATGGTGATGGGGGAGGAGGGTAGTGTCGGCGTCTCAAGGCGTCGCTACCAGAATACACAAACATAAGCTATAGAAGAGAGGCGACGAAAAGAACACACGTTTCTTAACGATTTAACCCTCTCCTATACCTGAATCTCCTCTCTCTTTCTTTTACACTAAAATACACTTAGATTTTCTTGTGTTGTCACAAACTTATTGAAGAAATCTTTAATGGGGTCTATTACATTTTTGCAGAGCTTAAAATACAAAGTAACTGTTGATCTATCACCGTAGGGAATGCTATAAATGAAGTATTTATTATTGGCCTTTGGTGGCTGCTTTCAAAAGAATTGGCTAATTATTATTATGTATTATTTATGTCAACATGCTTGTAGTACGTTTTATTTCCCATCATGTTTGCATAGACAGCTATTATGATTGCTGTAAGCCGAATTATTACTAGTTTTAAATTGTAGATTCATGCACTGTCAGATAAGTGCTTAGCTAAAGAAAATGATATTTTATAATAGAAAATAACCTTCATAAACAATTAATAGTTCATTAACTCACAGCATTGGCGGCTCGTGTTTCTAAGCACATGTGCATGTGTACACCCAAATATTTTTTATTACAGATACATACCCATTAATTTGTAATAATTGATTGAAATATTTAAATCTTTGTGCTGATTTATAACCTTAAGCAATCACTTTATCTATTGTGATTAGCGCTTTACTGGTGCAAGGTTGGTAGGTGTATCGTATGAGTTTAAGCTATAGGCCCTTTTTTGAAGCACTATTGTGCATGGCATGTCAGGATGTTGTGGATCTAATGGGAATTTAACTTGAGATATATGCATATCGTTTCTGTGAACATTCTAGTCTTTTGGATATCTCCCCTCTCATATCCCTCAAGAGACGAGCCATTCGAACTGATTCAAACAAACTGAGACGATGTGACCATGATGAGTCAATTAACCATCCAGTCTGAAGTCACCAGACAGTTTATGACCATGATGAGTCAATTAACTATCCAGTCTGAAGTAACCTAGCAGTTTGTGACCATGATGAGTCAATTCACTATCCAGTCTGAAGTCACCAGACAGTTTATGACCATGATGAGTCAATTAACTATCCAGTCTGAAGTAACTAAATAGTTTGTGGCCCTCATGACTCCAATCACTATCCAGTCTGAAGTAACCAGACAGTTTGGGACACTCATGAGTCCAGTCCCTATCCAGTCTGAAGTAACCAGAGAGTTTGGGACACTCATGACTACAGTAACTATCCAGTCTGAAGTAACAAAACAGTTTGGGACACTCATGAGTCCAGTCAATATCCAGTCTAAAGTAACCAGATAGTTTGGGACACTCATGAGTCCAGTCTCTATCCAGTCTGAAGTAACCAGAAAGTTTGGGACCCTCATGAATCCAGTCACTATCCAGTTTGAAGTAACCAGACAGTTTGGGACACTCATGACTACAGTAACTATCCAGTCTGAAGTAACCAGAGAGTTTGGGACACTCATGACTACAGTAACTATCCAGTCTGAAGTAACCAGACAGTTTGGGACACTCATGAGTCCAGTCACTATCCAGTCAGAAGTAACAAGACAGTTTGGGACACTCATGAGTCCAGTCCCTATCCAGTCTGAAGTAACCAGAGAGTTTGGGACACTCATGAGTCCAGTCATTATCCAGTCTGAAGTAACCAGACAGTTTGGGACCCTCATGAGTCCAGTCATTATCCAGTCTGAAGTAACCAGAGAGTTTGGGACACTCATGAGTCCAGTCCCTATCCAGTCTGAAGTAACCAGAAAGTTTGGGACCCTCATGAGTCCAGTCATTATCCAGTCTGAAGAAACCAGAGAGTTTGGGACACTCATGAGTCCAGTCCCTATCCAGTCTGAAGTAACCAGAGAGTTTGGGACCCTCATTACTCCAGTCACTATACAGTTTGAAATAACCACACAGTTTGGGAGACTCATGAGTCCAGTCACTATCCAGTCTGAAGTAACCAGAGAGTTAGGACCCTCATGACTCCAGTCACTATCCAGTCTGAAGTAACCAGAGAGTTTGGGACACTCATGAGTCCAGTCACTATCCAGTCTAAAGTAACCAGAGAGATTAGGACCCTCATGACTCCAGTCACTATCCAGTCTGAAGTAACCAGACAGTTTGTGACCCTCATTACTCCAGTCACTATCCAGTATGATTAACTAATCTGTTAGTCACCCTCATGACTCCAGTCACTATCAAGTCCAAAGTAGCCAAGCAGTTTGTGACCCTCATGACTCCAGTCACTATCCAGTCTAAAGTAATTTAACAGTTTGTGACCCTCATGACTCCAGTCACTATCCAGTCTAAAGTAACCTAGCAGTTTGAACGAATCATCTTAACAAACAGTTTGTCTTTTTACTGTTGATTTGTGAGTGAAATTTAATATATCTTTGAAGGTGAGTACATTGCAGTATTTAGTAAATAATAATAATACATTAGTTTATCAGGATATAGCAAGTAAAAGGCTAATATTTGATAAACCAAATTTTTATGAAAAATTTGTCAAAACAAAAAATACTTTTAAAAACGCTAATTATTCTAAGTTAACATTTACTAAAATGATGTCATTCAATCAATTCTTTGTATTACTTACCCTGCTTACTGTTTTGTAAAGAGCTAAATGTACGGACAAAGAATGGCTAGACATAATATCTCATATAAACCGGAAAAATTAAAATCAACCACGCATTTCCACAAATATGGCATTATTGTCCATGTTAGGACAGGTATATGTACTCTTGTTAAACCTGAGAAACTGTCAGAGTTCCTTGCCAGTTCCAATATTGTATAGCAATGTTGTAGGTAGATATGAACAGTTAATTTTTGTACGTATGTAGGCCTACATAAATATATATAGATGTATGTACTTATGTCTGTATGTATGTACGCATGTGTGTATGTATGTGTTTATGTATATATGTATGTATGTATGTATGTATGTATGTATGTATGTATGTATGTATGTATGTGTGTATGTATATATGTATATATGTATATATGTATGTATGTGTTTTTTTGCTTTGTTTNGGGGGCGGGGGAAATACTTTCACGCACAATGTGTCGGACTTGGTTTGAATGTTCGAGTGCCCACAATCCAACGAGATTTGTGGCGTGCTTAGGTTTGACCAAACCCCTACCGGATAAAAAACCTGACCCTCTTCTCCTCACCTCTGTTACTCCCCCACGGAACCATTAGGTATTACTTCTTGAGGGGAGGCATTAGCTGTTGTTCTGCTCTCCCTTCTGTGATTTGACCTCTCCTACTTCTCCGTTCCCACTTAGGTGTTGGTGGTGGGATTAGGGATGTCCTAGGCTCCTTCCTTCTGATTCTTTTTTCCTCCTCTACTGCTCTTCGTGACGTAGACCCTTGAGGACTTCCGTCGCGAACGTGCTTGTCGCCTCCCACGCTGTCTCTGACGACCGCATCATATCCCCTAAGTTTCCCGGCATAATCTTTCCCTTTACCGTGACCTCCAGGTTTTTACGCTGGGTATCATACCGAGGACACGTGAAGAACACGTGCTTGGCATTTTCCTCTACTCCACGACAGGTGGGGCACTCCGCGGAATCCTCATACTTAAACTTGTATAGGTATGCCCGGAAGCACCCGTGTCCCGAGATAATTTGTTTCAAGTAGTAATTGACAGCTCCGTGGCTGCGGTTGTACCACCTATACACTTTGGGAATCAAACGGTAAGCCAATCTCCCCCTGGTGAAGGCATCCCACAGCCGCCGCCATCGTTGGAGACGGCTTCGCCGCTCCTGTCTCTTCAACTCCTCTGCGCTCAGCGATGTTAGACCTTTTCGACGATACAGGGTCTTCCGCTCCTCTGCCAAGACCCCTATCGGCAGCACTCGGGCGATAACGCACACCGCATCTTCTGATACCGTGCGGAACGCACTTGCTATTCGTAAAGTGCTCAGCTGGTAGACTGGTGACACTTTACGACGGGACTCCTGGAGCGTCAGTACATCGGCCCATATGAAAATTCCATATGTGAGGACTGACGTGACGACTGATGACAGAAGTGTTCTCCTTCTCTGTTTGGGGCCTCCCACATTGGGCATGAGCCGTGATAGAAAAGCCACAACCACAGACGCCTTGGCACTGGTATGCTCCACCTGCTAATTAAAGTTGAGTCTCGAGTCGAGCATCACCCCCAAATACCTAATGCATGGCTGGGACGTGATCTCATGTTTACCTGCTTGCAGTGAGATTGTCTCAAGCTTCTTCCTTCTGTTGATCAATACTGCCTCGGTTTTGTGTTCTGACAGCTTCAGGCCAATCGAATCCATCCACCGGTGAATATTCGTGAATGCGACCTCTAAGAGGTTGCTGATGTCCTTCAGGTGTTTCCCTACAATGACAAGAGCGACATCATCAGTGAAGGCCGCGGGTGTCACAGCTCTTGGTAGCACGAACTTCAGAAGTCCATCCTATATGATGTTCCACAAGAGAGGCCCAAGAACCGAGACCTGAGGTACTCCTCCAGTTACCTGATACTCTTGTGGATCGTACTCCGTGTCGTACTTGAGGACCCTGTCGGTGAAGTAGCTAGCTACCATATTCTGCAGGCTTCCTGGAACATCCATCTACGCTAGCGCCCTCATGGTGCAGTCCCACCTGGCTGCATTGAAGGCCTTCTTGATATCGAGCGTCGCTACTAGAGAGTACTGCTTCTCACCGTTCTTCCACCTGTCACTGGAAATCGCATCCCTTGCAAGTTTCACCACCAGGTCAATGGCGTCGATTGTTGAGCGCCCTTTGCAGAAACCATACTACTTATCTGATAGTTTTACCTCAGTTATTTTCTCGATTCTCCCGTGGATTATTCGTTCCAGGACTTTGCCAGCTGTATCAAGCATGCAAAGTGGATGGTAGGATGAAGGCTCATCCGGCGGTTTCTTCCCCTTGGGGAGGAGCAGTAGTCTCTGCTGCTTCCACTTTTGAGGGAAGATGCCCTCCTGGAGACATGTGTTATACATGTCCAGGAATATTCCTAGCACTGCGTTAATAGCTGCCTTGAGCGCGACGTTGGGGATACCGTCCAGCCCTGGGACCTTCGTGTTTCCAACTTTTGCGCACGCTCTCTTCAGCTCTTCAGCTGTCACCAGCGGGATCGTATCCTTCCTATCCTGCTTTATATGGTGGTCGCATTCGGGCTGCTGCGGAAAAAGCACTGAGATGATCTTACTCAGTAAGTCTAGGCACGTTGGCAGGGGCATCGGCTGGCTCTTCAGCCGGCTAATGACCACCTTATATGGCCTCCCCCATGGATAACCTTCCATCTCTACTAGGAGCTTATCCAAGCACTGTCTTTTACTGCCCTTAATGGCATTGTCAAGCCGCCGCCGTGCCGCCTTATGCTCCACCTCCAGTCGATCGGAATTCAGTTTCCCACGACCACGCTGAGATACTCTCCTTGCGCGAATACACTCCTGGGGAAGCGAAGCAACCGTGTGGTTCCACCAATACATCAGGGGACGCTGGTTTGTGGAGCGCTTTCAAGGCATCGTGGCGTCGCAGCCCACGGTGACCCGCCTCATAATCTCCTCTACTCTCTGCGTGCTGCTACCCTCTCCGATTGGTCCATCATTGAGTATTGCGCGAAACAGGTTGGGGTCAAACATGCTCGTCTTCCATCTGAGTGAGTTTATCTTCTTTGGTGCCGGTCCGGAATTTTCCCGGTCGACCGATACCTCCCAGGAGATCAGCCGATGGTCGCTATAGTTGTAGACATCAGTCACCTTCTACGAGCTGTTCCTTCTTCAAAGATTTCTGCTGATGAACGTAAGGTCCACAATAGAGCTTCTTTCTCCTCTCATGAAAGTCGGTTCTCCACGCTATTCATTAAGACGACATCCAGACAGGACATTGCCTCAAGTAGCACTCGACCTTTTGGGTTTGTCTCCTTACTCCCCCAGTCAACTGCCCAAGCGTTAAAGTCTCCCGCTATTGCCACGGGGAATTGATCTTTCACGTCTTCAACCAGCCTGTTAAGGAAGTCGGTGAACTCATTGAGAGTTAGGCTAGGTGGAGCATAACAGCTGTAGAAATGGATATTCCACAGCTTAGCTCTGACAAAGCCCTTCTCCGTGCTGTTGACAACGTCCTGAAAGGGAATTCACTGCAGGACCAGGTTACAGCTTTTCCGGTAGAGTCAGACACCCAGGGTTGTGTGCTGAGTTGTCTATACGGTTCCGAAATGACAAAAAGATATGGCTTCAGCACTCGCACCATCTGCATGAGCAGATCCTGTGCCGCCTCGCAATGATTGAGGTTGTGCTGAATTACTCTCATCGACTATTAGCGGTTAGCACCTGAAGTGCCTCCTTAAAGACTGCACACCTGCTGCTACCAGCTACGTGGTCGCAGATTACTTCCTTCCCTTTTTCTGTGCACAGGATACAGCTTGCATTCTTTGGGCACTCGGCAACTTTGTGGCCGTTCTCACCGCATCCAATGCAGTGCCTGAATCTGTCAACCTCACTCATGCATCTGGAGGTGAGGTGTCCAAAGTGCCAACACTTGAAGCACTTTATGGGTCTTCTTACCTCTTTGATGAGGCATCGCACCCATCCAATGCGAATCATTCCCTCCTTGCCGATGATCCTATGAGCAATTTCCGCTGGGAATCTAACAGCCGCTACCTGGGTTTTCCCATACGCTCTTTGCAGTGATTTAACTGCTTCTGCCGCTATCACACAGCTCTCACCTGCCGCTTTTTGGAGCGCGTCTGCAACTTCCCTCTTTGTGGCAGTCTCCTCGATGTCCCTGATCTCAAGGTCGACTTCCTGCACCTTGCTCAAGACCTCCGCATCTTCTTTGAGAGCGTCTGCCATCAGCCTCCGAAGTTCGTCAGTCCTGGCACCACTCTTCTTGTTGAGGACAATCAGAAACTTACCAATGTTTGTCCTGCGAATCTTCTGAATTCTATCTCCGATCTTTTCCTCGGAAATGTATTGCTTGACTTTTCGGAGAATGTCAGCGTAGGAATTGCCTTCATTAGCTAGGATCATCAGGGCGTTAGATAATACTATCAACGATACCCGCTGCTTTTCGAGTTGCTTCTTTCTAACCTTTTTTGCGCACTTCCTTCCAACCAGGAACTTGGTCTTCCACAAGTTCGTTTGTATGCTGAGACTATGTCGAGTCATCACGCTGTTTCTTTTCTTTTTTTGGCTTCTTTTTTTCCGCCGAAATCGGGGAACCGTGGTTGGCTCTTTCCGTTTTCCGCCGCTCCTCATCGACATCATCGACTTCGGCGTCAGAGCTATACTTTGCGTAGCCATTTCCGAGTCCTTCCAGCTCAACGATGACAAAGTCTGAGCAGTTCTGTCCAAAGTATGCCGAGGGGCCAAGGGTTCCAGGACTTCCTCGTCCAGCTGCCGCATTCTCATGAATGATCCTAGCAAGGCTATGCGCAAGGGAGTGCGTCTCACTGTTGACGTTTCTCCTACCCTCTAGGTGCTTCAGCAGCTTAGTGATCAGCTGTTAGTGCTGCTCCCACACGGTTTGCCTCTTGATAAGGCTCTCGTCGTGCTCCTCCTTCATTCCACTTGTAGCAGATGAGGCCAAGTGGTCAACCTGTCCGATGTGACGGTCGCTGGCTGTCGAAAACTCGGAGCCAGTCTTTACACTCCTATTGGACGCCGGTACTGAGGTATTCCTTCTCTGCACCGTAGACGTTAATTTCATACCTAAACTCTCCATCATTTGTTTTTTATTCGGGGTCTCTTCTCTTAGCTGGGTTTTGGTCAACCGCGAGTATTTAATTTCCTCGGTACCTGGCTTATCTGCCGGGCATCCCCCTATCCGCCACCTGGGGAGGCGCCCAATTCAGGACTCAGCAAACCCGATATGGGTATGTATGTATGTATGTATGTGTGTATGTATGTATATATGTGTGTATGTATGTGTGTATGTATGTATGTATGTATGTATGTATGTATGTATGTATGTATGTATGTATGTATATGTGTGTATGTATGTATGTATGTATGTATGTATGTATGTATATATATATGTACGTATGTATGTATATATGTATGTATGTATGTATGTATGTATGTGTGTATGTATGTATGTATGTATGTGTGTATGTATGTATGTATGTATGTATGTATATATGTGTGTATGTATGTGTATGTATGTATGTATGTATGTATGTATGTATGTATGTATGTATGCATGTATGTATGTATGTATGTATGTATGTATGTATGTATGTATGTATGTATGTATGTATGTATGTATGTATATATGTATGTATGTATGTATGTATGTATGTATGTATGTATGTAAGTATATTTCCAGGTTCACTTCCCTATAGTTCTATACATTTCTTCTCTATCATATCCAGTTCAACTACAATACCTCCCCGACACTTCTTTGTCTTCATGTTCAGTAAAGTTTCATGTCTCACCACACCTACAGAACGTAGAAAGAATGCATTTTCTTTCCATTCTCCATAACCCCTTTACCTTCTTCTTAGACCCTTCTTTCTCTAACCACGATCACCTCTAACAAAGGATTATCTTTGCCACTGAAACAATGCACCACATTATTTCTTTTTTACTCACTACCAACCCATTAAACAAACTTGGTTCGCTAACTATTTTTGGTAGAAGATATAAAACATGGATCTTCGATCAATTATGCGATCAGAGATTTGTTTATCCAGCTATAATATAATAATTTCGAGATATACACAAAGTATACAGTAGAGGCAACGATCAAACTGTAGTTTGAAACAAACAACAATCTCGGTGACGTCATGTTCTCGTTCTTCTCTTCTTGGTATGATCAGATCTCGATCCTGTATGAACTTGAGATCACGTGTTCAACCATTAACTTAAGGGTGTTAATGTAGCCCCATGGCTTCTTTGGTGCTGACTGACAGCTCACAGCTGACTTCTGACATTTCCCATTGAGGTATATACCTAAATTTCGAATTTCAAAAGTGACATCTGCTAAACACATTTTTTTTTTTGCAGATCATATGGCTCGGCGTAGAGATTCATAATTTTGTCTGGTGACTTTTCAAAGCCGTCAACTTTCATCTGTGAGCTGTCAGTAAGCACCAAAGAAACCATGGGGCTACTGTACATGGGGAGAGCATTGAGACGCGTTGCAGACGTTTAGAAATCCCACTTTATTTAAGAAACGGTTGGATATTTTTAAACATGGTTTTCAAAAAATTGTTGAAGAAAGTTACCAACAGGTTTCTAACCAGTTTAAAAAATTTAATTTTAAGTTTAAATTTTTTTAAAGAAATTCTATTGGGCTTTATACAAAAAGTTGTACTTCTGTGATTAAGGTAATAGGCTAGAAAGCTAGATCTTGCGTTTTTCTATCAAATAAAGTAATATTTTCATAGGTTCACAGCAGTAAATTTTAAGAAAATGCGAGATTGTTTTATTCGGTTCTCTTATTACGCTATCAACAACGTTATTATTCACCTTGGAGTAAGTAGCCACCTCGACCCTTGCCTCGGAAGGAAAGGAAGAAAAGGAAGGAGATAATCTTTACCACACTCTTTTACGAGAATACATTTTTTTAGTTGGTTGTTTTCACAAAGGTAAGTTGAGGCTAACAATAAACAGTAGCTGCTGAACATGTATCTTCTTGTGGCATTGTAAAAACATACAGCTGTTTAAAATATTAACAACATCCATCCAAATAATGTATTGTCGCGTGTTTATGTGTGTTAACTATTAGTTTTTATTATCATAATTATTAGTGAAACCACTATATTTTTATTTAACCAGTCTATCGGTTTTATCCACCTATAATCAAATGTTTTGAATATTGTAATTTTGTGCGTTAAAATGGATGCACCTTTGAGTAAAGAAGATATGCGAACAGGTAAAAAGCAAAATTGCAGTTAAGTGTTCGCCACCAAATAAAAAAAATGTATGGAGCTCCGCATGGACTTTTTCTCTCTATTTTAGTAAAATGGAGAAGTTTTCTCAAAATTTGTAGTATTTGTGAAACGAACTCATATACACTAGCAAACCCAAGCACAAATTGCGTTATAGGCCTAATTACGTTAAACATTTTTTGAATCCTGGATTTAAATTTTATGATATTATTTTTAAAGAATTAAAGTCCTCACTAGTATATTTTAACCAAAAATAAAATATCTATCTTGTGTCAACAAGGGTCAAAACCTCGTATTAAAATTTTGACTTCTGGTTAAAATTTTCGACATTTTACTAGGGGTTGTACATCTTATGGCTATCAAATTTTAATTAAATACATAATTTATAATTTAGGTGAAAAAAAGGTAAATATTGAGTATAGGGTCTAAAATGATAAAGATAGATCATTGTTGTACAAATATTTCCCCTAAGAGGTCTAAGAAAAAATAACATAAGTATTTTGAGATACTTACTTGTCAACTTATTCTATGAAATTAGAGAAAGATTGAGTTAAATCATATGTAGTGTCTCTGCGCCAATAAAGCTCATAAAATTGCATTAATATATTTGCCAATATCTTCGAGACTATTGGTTTTATAAAGATATGTTTCAAATAAAAGTTTTTCATTTTTAATAGTACTAAAATTTTGCAACAGTAAGTTATTTAGTATCTCAAATTGTTGCGGATTTAAGGAAATATCCGTTTGTATATAAAGTACCCTGAAAGTCATTTTTATATTAAAATAAAAATATACATTTGGTTTATAGTCTTAAGCAACGCCCAGATAAGAATCTTAATCAAAATCGTTAAAGCCAATTTTGAGAAAATTGAATGTTTCTTTTTTCGCTTTTTATTAAAGTACTCTTAATTTTAATTTTAAACTGACACACTAACAGACGGCATTGCAAAAATAATTTTTTAGTGTTCGAGGGGTCGTGAGATGTCGACACTCATCAACATCTTGGGTTAGATTGTTTTGACTGTCACAATACTTAACTGTAGTGCTATAAAAGTAAAAGAATAAATATATTAGCGTTTATCTTGAAATTTATTGGTATAAAAGTAGTATGTTTGTATTAAAAGATTTGTATTATAAATAGATCTACATATTTACGATGATAATTAATTTCATATCTCAAATAGTTTCGGAGATAAAGTAAAAAATTAAATTTTCGCATCAAACCAGAGCCCCTAAAGTCATTTTGGTTTTTTATATTATAATTATAATTATTATTATTATTATTATTATTATTATTATTATTAGAACAGCGTCTTACTACCCATTAGGGCTATACGCAGTTTATAATATTGATCAATGCTTGGAAATTAATTTTAGCTAAAATCGTTCCAGGAGATTTTGAGGAAATTTTTTTTTTTGCCCTTCGATAAACTACCCTTAGTTTTAGGGTTGGCTATCCAATTCCAAAAAACCCTTGGGGCAACCCTATGAAAACTTTAGTTACCAAATTTTTGCCTGATCGTTAAAATACTCCAAGGTTAAAACTAGACAGACAGACAGACGGAAATTCAAAAACTATATTTTCGGATTCGGGGGGGTCATGAAGCGTCGATATTCATCAAAATCTTGAGTTAAATTTTTTGACGATCACAATACTTTCTCTACCTGTAAGAGAGTTGAAAGTAAGTTTCAAACAGTACATTCGTGAGGACTCAATTTGAATAAGGAAATTGACCTTTTATAAGACAAACCCCCTAATCTCTTACTTAACAAATTATGGCAACATAAGAAAACTATCAAACCACCTTTCTGGTTTTTACTGACGCAAATTGATCTATGATGTGCTTAAATTCTGTTGTTTTTGTCTATTCTCTTTACACACTCAACAAAGCAAATCACACAATTTCCTTTGACCCATGAAGGCTCTCAAATACGAGAGTATTAATTTCAGCTCTCACAGCTGGCGATGGTTAGCAGTATCTGAATATCACTTTGCAGATTGGGGAAAACGCTCTTATCTCCATACCACACATGAAATTCTAGAACATCTTCAAGTGTTGATATTTTCATGTTGGCCCGGCTTGATAAAAACAATCGACAATCTAAAATTTCTTCATATAGTAGCTGTCCTTCAATATCACAGCTGTAGAATTTTCCCAAATGCTCGCACTTCTGGTTTGAATCCTTAATATCGTCATCGCAACACAGTCCCTTGACATCAATAAGAAAGTCAAAGAAAGTCACTTCTTATTTCACTGGTTTCATTTCCATCGTCTGTAATGTCCTGGATAGCTCTAAGTATCCTCTCAAGGTACTTTTTAACCTGATTAACTGCTTCTATCCTTGCACTCCATCTGATCTCGGACTCCGACTTCACAAACACAGGCGCAGCGTTTTTCAGATCCTTCCAGGGCTGTTTTTAAGGAAAGATTGATACTTAGAGAGCTTCAAGGTTTCCAAAAAGATTGACCATCATTGTATCCTGCTTGACTGTAGGTACACCCACCAAGTTGAGCGAGTGATTGTCTCAATTCACAAACAATACCAGGCTGTTTTTTCACTTATTCTATGTTGAACACTACTTCTATGCTCAACCATGACAACAGGGTTGTCATAACACTGACTGATACTTTTGTAGCTCAGTTTCGTCCTTTTCTTCTTTTTCTGTTAAAATGTTCTTTAATTTCTCACAAAAATCAAATTGACCTTAAACATCATTAAACAATAAATAGAATTATGTTGCTAATATTTTTCTAATATATTCTCAATTTTAGATAATATTATTTCTTAAGTGATAAATAATTATAAACTGGGTAGTAAGACGTGGTGCTAAAAATAAAATAAAATGAAAACTTGTTTAGTTTAAATATTATTTTACACTTAAAAACAAACAGGAAAATGTTGAATTACGCCCTTAGGAGCTTTGCGCCCTGGGTTCACTCTGTTTCAACGGCCAAGTTCTGGTATGAGATCTAGTATGAGATCTTATATAGGTTATTTTCAGTATGAATCTCATGGATTTAGCTACAGTTTGTACAAAAACAAATATTTAACGTTCAATTTAGTAGTTAATAATATAACAACTAAAAATTATTCAAAATGAAATGATAAATGAGTAAATAGAAACTCTCCAGTGACGCCCCCCGTCAAGTGGCGCCCAGGGCACGTGCCATACATGTCATACCCTAGCTAGATAATGGGCATTCAAGCTGGGCGTTGCGAATTAAAGGAAAAACTAAAAATTATAATGTATAGTTAAATTCAACATGCACATTTTCAATACGTGTACTCGTACATATCTTAAATACGGTATTTAATCATACAAGAAGACATATGTTTCACCATTATGAACAATTTATACACATGAGATTATGTACAACAAAAATTTGTCTATTCTGATTCCTTCTTATTCAGTTATGTAGTTTTGTTCTAATTTTGTATTGTTACATTTAAAATAATGCAATCTAGTAATTAATATAAACATTTTCTTTTTAAAAATGCCACCAAATAGAATTTGGGCATTTTTTTAAAATATTGGTTAGAAGAGCATCGCACGGAAACTCTGACATTTTGAAGGACGGTATGGTCTCAAAAAGTTTGGGATACCCTGCCATAGATCCACCACAGGCTATTCCTGTAGTGAACATGATTTTCCTTTATTTTGTGATTTAGGACTATGTGTAGTGAGCTTATTTTGTCAAAGCTTTGTGGTATACGTGTAGTTTTTCATACCCGAATACGATTTGAAAACTAATGTTCCCGTCATAAGCAGCTCACGACGTAGATAACACGAGAATGAAGTCTTAGACCAGTGTTTCCAACATTGGATGATACCCTCCTCCAGGGGGTGTTTTTGGTAAATAATTGTAAGGGAGTTGTACCGCAGCGTATGGGTTTTTACTAATATTACAGGAATAATTTTATGCTAATAAATACAGGCAATAAAATATTTATATTATATTAAATACTGTATTTATGTTATATATTGTAGGTGACCTGGCGGTCTAGGGGTAAGGTATCGGACTTCTGTGCTGGGGGTCCGGGGTTCAATCCTCGGTACCGGCAAAGATTTATCTGATTACCAAACCCTTACTTCACCTTTAACAAGACATCTTGTGAATGTGGGGAATGCCTGGCCTCCACCGTGGTTCGGATTCCACATTAAACTGTAGGGCCTCCATTTCATCTCACAATCACCCTACCATTCATTACACATTAGCGTAAGTGCGTATAACCCGAACGGGTAGTAAGAAGTGGTGCTAATAATAATAATAATTATTATTATTATGTTATATAATTTTGACAATACGATTTGTTACCTATGTTTATAATCATTTGACATAAACTATGTTTTAACGTGTGTTTTATTTATAAGAATTATATATTATTCCACGTAAAAATAACATTTATTTAGCGATTATGTTTTTTCCAAACTAGTAAATATTAACCAGTTGGTAAGATAGCATTTCTGCGAGGTTATTATCATTGATTTCAGTATAAATATTACATTGAACTTGGGCGGGGTAGGGGCTGTAGTAGCATACATTCTCAGAAAGGGGCAGTAGGTCAAAAAAAGGTTGGGAATTACTGCCTTGAATCATGCAGATAGTGAAG
Organism: Timema douglasi; assembly: GCA_901482245.1. Classification (NCBI taxonomy): domain Eukaryota; kingdom Metazoa; phylum Arthropoda; class Insecta; order Phasmatodea; family Timematidae; genus Timema; species Timema douglasi. Next base: position 58,238 of record CABEEJ010003072.1, on the reverse strand, counting down.
TCCCATATAGCTAATATTACATTTCATCAGCTGTACACATGTAGTGGGCATTGCCTCCTTTATTAGGAGTACAGTGTACACATACGAGTATAGTGAACATAGTTAGCTTTCATCAGCTGTACACATATAATAGACATTCTCTTGCTTAAATATAATTGTAGATTTTTATTCTACTTCAACTTTATTAGGTTGTAGAACTATATTGAATAATACTTCCCGTGTTTAGGCTCTTAACGTAGAGATTGAAACAAAACACATTTTACTCGAAGGTAAACATAGAGTTAAAGCTATTTTAATCACACAGCAACAACTTAAATTATTTTTTTATGTAACTCATGTAAAAACTATATCCACACCAGCTTATTTATAGCTATTGTGATATAATATTTTGAAACATACAAAATAAGCTATGAGTATAAAAATTGAAATAAATAAAAGCACATGCATAATATTTAGTAGTTATTTTGTGGGTTTAGCTAATAAGTAATTTTAACGGCTACGCTTACCTAAGGTATATTATCTAATTGTATAGATAAAACAAGTAATAAAGTAGTCATTTAATAGTTTTAACAACACCAACTAGATATCAAAATATTATACCACCAATAGCTAAACGTTTTATACAATTAAAGTTTTCAACACCATGTAATGATATAGATTTTTCCTGTCTTTTTAATATTCGAGATCATATTTTAAAGTAAATATATTGATATTTTCTTCTTTTCAGTTAATAAAAAGTAAACTCATCTTTTCTAGACTACGGCCATGTTTCTTTTTTTCTTTCATTTAGCTGCACGTGTCAGAAGCATGGTTTTACTTCCGGGTTGTATTACGCAGATGGAAAGAAAGCAAAGAGTGGTCTGGGTTCGAGGTGTGTGAACTACGGGGTTCACACGTCTCGACTCAAGAAGACGCTAGCTTGGTAGACGCGTCATTCTACTCTTCTTCGGCAGACGAGATAGATGTGTATCAATCTCGTCTAGTTTGATAATGTTAGATTGGTTGTGTTTGGAATCACGGCCAAGGTGTTTTCACCTAAATGGTTTCTAATTCCTTTTTTTCAAACGACAGTGATATGTAATACATTATACCATTAAAGTTTATACAAAAGTATCTTTTCTCCAGACATTTATTTGTAATATTTGAAGTTAGTACATTACAATGGCGCTCAACGTGAAGGCATTCCAGCAGAACGTAACAAATGACGTCTCAACTAAGGGCATCCAAAGTTAGTGTGTTACATTTGACGTCACAACGTGAGCCTACAGCCACAGTCTTTTACATTTGGCATTCAACAAAGGGGCGATAACCGCGCAACGTTACAACCACTTACCTTTAAAATGGGAAGGAAAGGTAATGGTAATGCAACTGTTACCTATTTAGGTGCCGCTAGGTTTGCCTTTAAATAATGATTTAATTCCCTATTAATATAATAATCACATTGAAAGGGAAGAAAGTGAAAATTACCAATCAGAGGTATTATATCCTCATTTTTGGAAGAATGGAAAATAATTGAAGGCAAACACTGTCCGAGCACACGACTGGAATTCCAGCCCCGAACTACCCATCACATGTAAATTAGACTAGACGAGAGAAATTATTCTGTTCGCATGCCCACTGGAGAGGACTATTATTTTATTAATCATGGTTTTATAAGATGTTTAAACAATAGAGTAAAAGAGTTCAAGCTACTGTCTGGCTGGGATTTACCCAAAGTGTTAAATGATCTAAGGAGTCACTCTAACAATAGAATTGGTTGCCAATGACGTGGAGGATAGTGTTCGAATCCCGATATGGTGTATAGAGGAGATTTTGTTATGAAAGGTCGATTTACCCTCATTCTCCACGTTAATACGGGTACAATTCCTTTAAACAAAATTTTTTTTTTCCCTAACACACTATCGTATTAATTAGTGGATATGCAAATAATCCACAACAGGTAGTTTGATGGTTGTGGAAAATTAAACTCAAAATGCAATATTTAGATACAAAGCTATAAAATAAAGACATAAGTACCTAATTATTTTATGTACAGGAATGTAAATCACTATTTAATATACAAGAGCAGCATTACTAGCAACATGAAATATTAATGTTCTTATTTCTTTTAAACAGCTCGACCATTGTCTGGATTTGGAAGTAGATTGGTTGTGCATAAGGCCAGTAAGCAGTTGATAAGCCAAGAGAATGGTAAATATATCGTTTTTTCTGCTGAATGAATCATCCCGGCCCTGAGTGACAAGCCTTTCGTCCTTCCTCTTTCTCTAAACGGTTACGAATAAAGAGGAAGAAAGATAAGTAAAGAGAAGACGTGAACTATTTGTTCTACTCCCAAAAGGCGAGGAGGTATTTCTCCTAGCGCATGTAGCGCCCTTAATAGCAGTTCGGCTAGAATAATACACCATATTAAAGTACAGTCTAGTGCCTACAGTATATCGATTCCCTCCCTATCATTCTCGTTTTTTAAGAAATGGATGAACCAGAACCCATCTGGGCTATTCGAATACTCATCATTATATTTTATATAAAGAGAAGGTATAAATTAGAATAAATGTACACATTTATTCCAAGATGTTTTGGGAAAAGACTCGTGATACACCACCCCGATATCTCCGCCTGGGACTGTTGGCTATCCTGCCAGTTCTGGAAAATCATACCAGACGAGACTGATGCCTTTGTATAACGTGACCAACAGTACGTGTTCCCAATGGTCACTTCCTATACCATCAAGGGTACGCTGTGATAAGACTGCTTTCGATGCTATGATTGAAACTAACATATATAATTCAAGTTCACACTCTAACCAAGGGTTAAAAATTAGTGTAACCAATTTATTTTCATTCTCTAGTCCAATTAATGTAATTTGATATTCATAATAAATATTAATAATCAAAAGCGTTTATAACAATATTAGTTACAAGAAAGAGACTTTGAATTGCAAGCAAATCTTTTTAATGAAATTAAGTCTTAAAGCTTAAAATCATAAATATGATTTACGTTGTTATTAGAATTGTATGTTAAAATATGTAGAGTTGTAATAGTGTAAGTTTTTATAACAATATTTATGAATAGTATTATAAAGATTTGATATCACTTTAATATTCTATGTACTCACATTTACCTTAATAAATTAGAATCAGAGCTAATTTTTCAATAATGATATAAATGGAACTTTGTTAGTTTTATTTTTTTATTAGAATTTAAAGATAAAGTGTACTTATTATCTACAATGAATATCTAGCATCACGTGATATGTATAATTTATTTATGACTTCAGCACATAGAACTGTTAACTTTGAGTTAATTAAAGTAGTGTTTCACATAAATTGTTCAATTAATATTCAGGTAAATTGACATGTTGATTGATGAATTCCATTCCTCTTGATATGGTTTGTTGATCGAACATAGTAGTGATTTTTTAATCTAATAAAGAGATTAAAAGTAATCTTATTGGTGTTTCCAATCAGTTTTAAGTCCTATGTAATATTCATGGAAATCGAACTGAAATCATTCCTTCAATAAATCAAAACCAGCCCCTCCACCGGTGTAAATTGACAAGAGGCGATCCTGAAAGACGTTCAGTTAAACCTCGTCACTAGAACATACCAATGGCAGTTGAAAGCGGTGTCAGAAGTGGGATTATTCGGATAAAACGAACGAGCCAGTACGTGCACATTGAACAGTTCCCACCAAGTGCTAGAAAGTCACGTGCTACACGGCTAGCACACATCAGAACCACATAGGGAGGGAGTTTAATTTACTTAAAAGTTGTAAGCTGGGACACAAACTTCACCAGCACCATGACAACATAATGAGGTACAGTAAACTGATTTTCACACTCGCTGTCATTAGAAAATTATAGTTTGTTAGAATGTATCAAAGTTTAACCAGTTTTGTTAAAATAGGTATGTCTCAATTATTCAATAATTTTATTCTAAAGCAATCCTCAAGTAAGTGTTAGCACCCAACAAATAAAAATAATTATTTTCACAATGGATAAACATTAATCAAGAATAAAACTTCGTTAAAATTGTCCTGCGAACAAAATTTGACCCCTCAATGACATAAGAGCACAAGCTTAAGGAAGAATGCAAGGTTACCAGAAAAGAGAGAGAATATGTCTCTACCAGCATGTGACACGCGAATGAATAACTTCTTGCACAGCTGATTCCTACCAGCATAAACAGTTTATATACTATGTTTTACTCAATTCGAACAAGTGACTGAACTGTATGTGTAGACTAACGTAGAAAAAATGTCAGTAGCATAGTTAATTGTGTCTATGAAAGTGACAGCCTTTTTTTTTCCAATTTGCAAATAGGCAGTAACAAATGAATCACTGATAAATTAAATGTAGAGACTTCAAATGGAAACACAGGTCAAGATGAAAACTTTATGAGGCTTATACTGCCTGGTTACAAATACATGTCTAATAAGCATATATCGATTCATCCGCTACTTCTTATTTGGCGGACCGTTCACATTCATAGTTGCTCTTGCTACCTAAAGGGGAGCCCAGTTGATTCTTAATTAGATATATATTATATCTGAATGAGTATGTACGGGCCTACAAGACGTGATACTACCCACATAAGTTCCATTAATGAGTAGACAGATTAAGTAGAAAATTGGTGGTAGACGAGGGTCGAACTAAGTAATACTGAGATCTAAGAAGAGTAACAGTCACACTAACACCGTATGGTCTAAGATGGTGGTCACAAACCTATGGCCCACGTGCTGGATCCAGCCCTACGATTGATTTGATCTAATTACTTTATTATTACTGTATATCAAGTTGAAACATTTAGCTTTATATTATTTTCCAAACTGTCTCACCAAATGTTATTTTAAGCCCATACAGGCGACATCAATGTGAAAGACTGGCATACATGTGTAGAGGAGGAAGGGGCTGAAATACTGGCCGGGTGGACATATGGGGTTTTCCTAAATAGTTTCCCATACTCTCTCCAAGCAATGTGGATATAACCTTAATTACACCTTCCTCATCCTGACCCCATAAGTGTAAATTTACAGATAGCTTTAACTTGGAACTGTAGGGAATACGAGTAGAGGTAAGGGTTTATGGAGCTTTATAGCAAATCTTTTTTTGGGCAAAAGAAACCAAATAATTTTCTAGTAGAAAAACACAGTCTAATTTTATTCATATGGTGATATCAAGAGTTGTTTAATATCCGTCAAGAGTGTCCTGGAATTGAATAATAACTGTTTCTCTTCATTTAGAAAGTGTTTCATCTAATGCTACTATGCTCATAACAGATACTATAAAACAGTTGCGGTCAACAGGTGAAGAAAATTAAGCTATGTGCTTCTACTGAAGCAATATTTAGGCCAAAAAAGTATTTTGGTATAAATATTTTTAAAAAACGCTGTCCTTAACTCTTGTGCCCAACATACCTACCTTAATGGGTTTGGTCGGTACATGGTTCTCGTAAACAAAATGTAAATGACACGTGTAATTGAGTGTAGACGTTTGAAGATTGACCCCTGACCTATTGAATTGGAGGATGATAGTTTTCACAAAATTAATAGAGAAATTATCGGGAACTAAACATGCCACCCAATTAAACTAATATTGTGACCAAACACTGGCTTATTACTGTGGTAAAAGAGCTACAAACTACAAATTAATAAATAAATACAAAATCATTGATGGCAGATATATGTTGAAAGTTGCATCTCTTGTAATAATATAGTTAAAATAGAGCTACTTGAAAATTCGGCGTTGTTCGAATGAATGGACTCTGGGAGTCAGAAGACTTTGCCTCACAAAGTAGATGATGTGTACGTTATCACAATAACTGACTACTCTTGAGATACTTAACTACAAACCTATTGACAGATATATTAGATTAATGTGAATTTTTATTCATATATATATTAATCAGTGCCTAAGATTACTAGATATTTCGTTACTTTAATATATAAGATAGCAGAGCTTGTGAGACATCGCGTAAGCTGTTTGAGGTCTGTAAAGATGCAATACATAAACCACGTAACTTTTTATTTATTACCTTTACTGACACGCCTCCATATAACACCAAATGAACGTTTATCCAAACTTGATCCCCCCTTCCTTCAACCAGCGTTTCATAACTTTTTAAGTAAAAAGTTAATATAATTATTTATTGGGGATTTTTTGTGACGCTAAAGGATTGACTCATCGTTAATACTGCTGAGAATTCATTTTAAATGCTAAATGTAAACTATTTTAAATAATTTAACAGTAATACTTTATAATTTTTCCCCAAATAACGCCGTGTAGATTGTAGCGTACACTCCTACCTTTATCTCGACAACATATTCAGGTTGATAGAACACTTTAATGTCTCAACCACATAGGAATCATCTATAGCTTATGCAGATAGACTCCATGAGTTCTTTAAAAGGCTGTCTCTAGCAACATGTGAATCTAGCCAGAAGCGAGACCGCACCATCCTGTGTTCGAAGCTCGTCTGCCACAAGATATATCGGCTAAGATTGTATACAAGAAGGTATATATGTAAACACTTGTATTGTGGTTGTGTTTACAGGTGGATTGAGAATGAATCTCCCCTATAAAGTGTTCTTGAGGGAGTACATGTTATATAGTTTATCCTAAAAGCTAAACTAATGAAATCTTAAAATTAATGTCTGGCTATACAGGATATTTGAAAATCCATAACTCAAACTGCATATACAGCTTGTTTGAACCAAAATTAATACAAATACTTATTATAATATTACATCTAGACATCTATGTTATTACCGTTAAATTGTGCTCAAAGTTTCATCGTACAGCAACGCAAGAGCAAAACTGTTCAAGCATGCGTGTACAACAATTTTCATAGGAGATAGGCACGCTCCCCAGCACATAATTATAATAATGACAAGCACTTCCTGTAATGGAGGATCATTAATGACGACCCTCAGAACGTGTTTGTATTTCTAGATGGACCGGTGTGTTGATTACTATTGGTTGTGGTATGTTCTGCTGCCGTGCTCCAAGATGTTAAGGTTTGTGGTGCCACGCGCCTAGCTCCTATGCAACCTGTTGTACACGTATTCTTGAACAGATTTGTTCTCCCATCGCTGTATGCATAAACTTTGATCACACTTTATTGTTATTAGCATAATTTGCCGGATGTGATTGTACGGGTATTTTGTATTACTTCTGTTTCAAACAAACTATTTGTGCAGTTAGAGATATGACTTTCCGAACACCCGGATAGAACATTCATAAATATATTTTAGTAAAGTATTATTCACATTTGTTTATTTGGGGGAGTTTATTAATATATACATCCTTGTAAATAGTATATTAAAGGAGCTAATCAGAGAATAAAAACCTGGAAGAACTAATTATCTAGTTCATAACGTGAAGGTACAGCTTAAAATATATTATGGGGGTCATTTATGTGTATGCACATACTGGCTCGATATCACCATACGAGTAAACAATAGTTTGGCTACTTAGTTACTCTGTGGCATTAGGAATTCTAATGTTCACTATAACACTCACTAAAGTAGGCTACCTATAATTTGAGATAGCTCTATCCAGTCCACCTCACCACACCCTATCTCATTCATGTCTATTCTAATGTTCACTATAACACTCACTAAAGTAGGCTACCTATCATCTGAGATAGCTCTATCCAGTCCACCTCACCAAACCCTACCTCATTCATGTCTTTTCTAATGTTCACTATAACACTCACTAAAGTAGGCTACCTATCATCTGAGATAGCTCTATCCAGTCCACCTCACCACACCCTATCTCATTCATGTCCAATCTAATGATATACCCCCATATGTGTCTGTGTCTTTCCAAAGGTCTCTTTATATTGGGTTTGCCAGTAAGCATCCTGAACAAGGTTCTAGAATCTCCCATTTTCATTGCATGTCCTGCCCTCATAATTTACGAGACATTATTATCATATATTTTGATGTTTACATGCAGATGTGGATTCAGGAGGGATTAGGGGGGGGGGTGAAAGAAAATTAATACAAAAAACAAAATAAAGTTCAAATTTTAGAAAAAAAATACAACACAGACACAGTTTACAAAACGTTTAATCTCTTTACGCGCAGACACCTCTTAGGCCGGGTCCACACGTGCGTTATTCATCTACGTCTATTCAAGCTCAGATATGACTCACGCAAGTGTGGACAAATATTAGTTTTCGTGTCAGAATATTTGTCGTGTATACCGAGTAACAAACATTGCTCTGCATAGAGACGGTAGACTACCACACATCAAAGAAAACTAATAATCGCCTGAGAGCAGTTCATCCACGAATACCGAATAGAGTATATGTGTGGACAACAGGAGTGGCAGAACTGTGAAGGTCTCTGCCCCCCTGAAAATAGTTTTCCCCTACCTGGAATAAATTCTCCCCTAGATATATTTCAAATCCTCTGATATTATCGAATATTAAGCTGAAACATGGCCTTAAATTAAACTCCAAATGACTTTTAGATGCATTATGATGTCAAAAAACGCCGTGGAAGATCACTTCAAATAAATACTAGACTATAGGCATCTGACTAGCAGAAAATCGTCTGGGAAGGAAAGCTATAAATAGATTCCAAGATCACTGAAATTTCAAAAATGTCCATGAGAGGACAATTACAAATTCTTAATTTTCTGAAATTTCTGGAAAAATATTCAATTTTCAAAATTTTATCGTTAGAATAATACTTCAAAGATTAGCTTACAGAGGTGTCTAACTATCGTAAAAAAATTAAGGAGAGGATCACTTAAAATATCTTCGAGGGCCATCCAAATTTCAAAAATTTCTAGGTGAAGAGCACTTTAAATGGCCTATAAAAGATTTTTTAAATAAGTCGAAGACTATTCATAGCCTCTAGAGTGAACTTTTTTTCAAAAAAAATTTAGAGGACGACTACTCCAAATAGTTTATAAAACCTATCTGACTTTAAAACATAGGAGAGGATGACCATGGTTTAAAACTTTCCAAAGATCAAATATGAGTGAGACGATTAAATGGCTTTAGACAGATATATAACATTGTAAATAACTACGTTATCTGTAATTATGACCCCCCAATGAAAATGATCTGGATCCGCCACTGATTACAGGATATTTTATTCATCATTACTTAACCTCATACACTCTCCAGTGTACCACATATCTTCCTAAACACCTTTTTGAGAACACACTCATTTTTTTTATTCGTCATGTAAGGTAAGAGACCACGTTTCACACTCATAAACAACAACCAGTAAAAATTTTGTTGTTGATATTTTGAGTTCTACATTATTGAAAGCCGATGAAAAGTCAACACTTTACAGACCAAGTAGTGGCATGTATTTTCTATTATTTTTCAAATAATTTCCGATCTAATATCGTTATTGATATTTAAAATTGTTGAATATTTAAACTTATAAACGCTGTTAAATGATATTTTATTTGCAATAACCTCTAAATTATCGTCCCGATAGACAAGGTGTGTATTATTGAGTGTGATAATAGGCTATATTATGTATTAAGTCGTAGATCAAAACAATCAATTTATATAGAAATCTCATAGTTAAAAATTATACAAGCGTATTCCTAACAACTATAGCAGTGTTTTATATTTCTTTATTTTTAATAATATGCAGATTTCGGGTGATATTTTCTCCCATCTCAGCTATCAAAAATATTCCGTTACGTGAAATGTTAATATTTAACAATATTGTTCATAGAGGAAGTGTCACTATCTTCATACCAAAACCAAGAAGAAACATATCCTGTTTTCATTGCTCCAAGTACAAAGACCAGGACCCAAAGTGTTTCATTATTCCACTCTGCGCTGGCTAACGTTTGTTTAGCCATTTTATTCCAAACCAGTTACTGGCGTGCTTTATGTGATAAATGAATGATTGATTGATTGATTAAGGGTTTATTAATTATTTGAATGGAGAGCCAGACAAAGGGAATGAAATTATGGAGATGATGTGTTGAATTAACATTAGACTATTCTTTACCGTCTGTGAAATTGGTTAAACGACTAATGACTTCCGGCCGGTAATTGTGGTTGTTTGTCAGGTTTGTGTCAGGTATTTTCTTTGCTCATAAGTTAATCTCATTGTTATAAGATTCTATAGATATAACTAATCATATGATTTTAGTTGATATAATTACATATACTCTATATTGACCACCAACACCATGCGGTCCATAGGCCTCACCATCAACATCAGCAAGTTCACCATTATAGCAAAAAAAGTAACTGTCCTACTTCAGCTTCATCCAAGAGCCTGTGCTTCCTTTTTGTTTTGATATTTAATGTGTACCATAAGCGTGAATTTAAGATAACTTAAGGTTACTATAAATAAGTAACCAAATCTCACTATATTTAGCTTCCGGTGAACGACATATTTTAAAAGAGATATTTACAAAACACCACCCATATCGTGTCATTAAAGTAGATCAAGTAACTTCTCAGACTTTCAGAAAAAGTACTTGATTAAATGAAACGATTTTATGGATATTTCTAGAAAGAGCAACTATTTAGGATCAGACCTCCTGCAACTGCACACAGTAAAATATTGTTATTTGAAGATCCATTAAATAGGTATGTTATATAATGTACTTGTTAACGAAGATAATATGTATTTATTTTACTAGGTTGTCTGTTTGGAAAATAAACAGTAAAAATACCCAATACTAACTCTACAATTGTTACATCTCTCTTTAGTCCGACTTCTTATAGACCTTGATCAGTTACAAAACAAGCAGGCCAATATCTTGATTTAATTGAGGGTAACTAACCCTATTAACATTAGGGTCTATAAAATGTATGTCTTAGGTTTTTGTACAAATCGGAGAGAAAGGCATCAACATGGATTTATCAAATATACAGAGTGGTGCAAAAGTCACTTTACCCTTAACGAATTTCAAAAGATCTATTTATATAAATTATACTTATGTTTTTAATGTTAAAAGTAAATTCTTTGCAAATTGGTAAGCTTGACAGCGAGAATAAAGGAAATCAGGAAATGACTCGTCAGTAGTAGTTGAATGTGCGTGCAGTTCATGTTATAGTCATTTTGATGGCAAAATATTAATAAAGTAATGGAGAATTTTAATTTAAAAAAACTTGTTACAAAAATTATTTAGCTGCGAATAAAGAGAAAATACGAGTATTTGTAGCTGGACGGAGAAACCTTAGAGCTGCCGGGACACATAAACCGGCATCGCTGTACTTATCGGTACATGTGATGTGCAATATCTTCAGGTTTTCAAGTAAAGAGTGATAGAACAGCCTTAAGCTTTTGATAATTGTAAAGTGACTTTTGTGTCACCCTGTGTAACCTTAAATTTTAAGTTCTATGATCTATTTTTTTTAAAACTATAAAATAATAAGTTGAAAATAATTCATCTTAGTAAACGTTTCCTTTGAAATGTCTTAGTTCTGTGATCAAAGTAAATGTTTAAAAATGTAAGTCTAGCTTTCTTCAATGAAATAAAGTAGAGTTTTAATAGAGTCTAAGAAAGTAATTCTAAGAACAAGATTGTTGTATTGGTGGTTTTGAGGATACATAGCTGCAATTCATGTAAGAAATACCACAGTGTAAGGATATTTCCAGATGATTAGGTGGAATCATTAATTTTTATTTAATGCAGTGTTAAGACTATTTCCTTCAGGAGGCACAAACATCTATTCGTATATTTATGGTAAATAAATCCATCTGTCACTATATATATATATATATAAAGAGGGAGATAGTGAGAGAAAGACACCCTTATATAGACAGAGAGAGGTAGTTGTGCAGTTGTGGAAACCTGCTGGTAATGTGGAAATGCAGTATACTCTCCTTGGTAGATGTCAACCACACTCCATGTGGGGTCAGTACCTTAGCTGTACCGCCTATGTTCCAACCAACCACCACAGTTAGTGAGTTGCAAAATTACAATATAAAATACAAGTAATTACCACGGAACTTTATTGATCTGTTCCAGGCAAGCCCAACAGACCCCTGTCTCACCAGCATTATTACAGCTAAGCCTGAGGGAAAATTCCATGAGTAAGACTGGGTACAGGCAAGAACGAAGCGAAGGTAACTAATATGGCCCAACGGCTAGTTTATTAGAGTGGATATTAACATTGAATAATATATTCAATATGGTCTATTAGACTTGGAGAAACTACTAATCCTCCGGCATAACTAACAAGACAATGCTTCTAGCATTTATAGAAATACTACAGGATATCTTATTCGGCGTTCCACAGGAGAGCCCTCCCTAATAAATATGACTAGAATAAACAAGGGATAAATGTACATTACTTCCCTTTAAAAATATAACAATCTCAAAAAAGGGACGTTCTGTAACAATAGCTTGCAGTTACATGTAATATAAAGTCAGAAGCCTACGCAAGAAAAATGCTCGCAACAGTTTGCTAGATAATGTCAGATACAACATATATGCAGGGAGGTTCCGATAGTTCATAGATATAACTATTCACCTATTTACACCCAAAGGAATGTCATACATAGTGTGTCTCTATTTGAATCACAGTAGCAACAATAAATAATAATGATGTTTATATATGTGTTTGTGTGTACCCACTAGACCGTGGTTTGGCTTCTACCTTTGACATAGTAAGTTGTACGCAGTAAAGATATAGAATAAATGGTACGGAACTCCGCACGGACTTTCTCGCTCTATTGTTTAAACAGGGACATTTACTCAAAACTTGTAATATATATGAAATGAGATAATATACACTAGCAAACCCAAGTATAAATTGCGTTATACTTGCGTAAAACATTTTACTACACCCTGTTTTAAATTTTATAGTTTTATTTTTAAAGAATTAATGTCCTCATTTGTATATTTTGACCAACAAACAAGATCAATATTGGGTCCACAAGGGTCAACACTTCATATTAAATTTTTGACCTATATTTAAAAATTTTGACACTTTATTGGGTGTTGCACATTTTCAGGTCAATGCATTGCTATTAAATTCCTCATTTATACATTTTGAATAAATAAAAAAAGGTGAATACTGATTATTGACTTTAAAATTATAGAGATAGATCATTGTTGTACAAACATTTCCCCTAAGAGGTTAAAGAAAAAAGAAAACCAACTTTTTGAGAAGCTTACTAATATTTAATTACTCTACAGAATTAGATAATTATTGCCTTAAAACATAGGTGGTATCTCTGTACAACCAAATTTCACAAAATCATATTTATATATTTTCCAATATCTCAAAAACTAATGGTTTTAATATATATATATATATATATATACCTTATATCAAATTTAAAAAAAAAAATTTTAACAGTACTAAAATTTTGCAATGGTATGTTATTTAGTATCTCATATAGTTGCAGAGATATGGAAATTTCCACTTCTGTAAAGTACCCTAATAGTTATATTTATGGGAAATTAAAATAATCATTTTGTTTATAATCTTAATCAATGCATAGATCCAAATTTTTATCAAAATTGTCAGAGCCGATTTTGAGAAAAACGTTTTTTTCTCTTCTCAGTCTTTAGTAAACCACTCTTAATATTAGGGTTGGACAGACACACAGACAGATGGTATTGCAAAAACCACTTTTTAGGGTTTGGGGGTCATGAAAAGTCGACATCCATCAACATCTCGGTATAGATATTTTTTGACGGTTGCAATACTTTATCATAAAAGGGTTCGAATAGGTAAATATATATATATATATTTTTGTATATATTGTAAATTGTTGATTTTATAAAAATATGTTTCAAATAAAATATTATTGTTATAAATAGACCTACATATTTGAAAGACTACGTAATTTAATATCTCAAAGAGTTATGGAGGTATGATAAAAATATAGAATTTACGCATCAGACAAGAACTCTTAGTCATTTTAACGAAAAATTGAGATTAAACATTTTGTTTGTAGTATTAATATATGTTTAGTGAGGAAACTTGAATAACATCGTTATAGCCGATTGTGATTAAATCTATTTTTTTTATCTTTTCGCCCTTCAGTAAACTACCCTTAATTTTATTGTTAGACATCCAATTCCAAAAACCCTCGGGAAAGCCCCAAATCAAATTTTAGCCCGATTGGTCAAATAATTATGTTCTACTCCGAGGTACAGACAGACAGACGAAAATTCAAAAAACACTTTCTCGGATTCGGGGGTTCATAAAATGACAATACTTTCTCTACCTGTAAGGTAGCGAGAGAGTGAAAATAAAGGAAAACATTTGTATATACCAAATAGAATAATGAGAGGTTCAAAATACATTTTATATTTGGAAAATATCTTTGTTATTGTCCTGTTAAATTAATGGTGTTTGACAATAATTGAGATTCAAAACACAAATATACTAAAAAAAATTGACAGTATTAATAATTTATATTAAAACCAAGAACAATTCACAGTTTAAATTACAAAGACAACCAACAAATTTGATTAAAATATTTACAAAGTTTAAAAAGTTATAAAAGAAATGTAGTATTTAAGTAAAACTAAACCATTAAACTTTAAAAGGTTTATGAACATTTAAAAAATAAATATATGAAAAAATGCTCAGGTATTTTGTCCACTGTGCATTCAAATACATGTAATTGATAGGAGAGCTTTCTGCAGAGTTCATGCCATCATCAGCCTGGAAGTAAAAACTAGGTGAAAATGTTGTGAAATTTAAAATAATAAATGACGTAAATTTTTAACAGGCGTATACCATAACTTACCTTTTGTGGTTTTAATTTTAATTATTGTCAAATATCATTTATTGTATTATTTTGTTTGCAGTGTTGCTTTTCCTTCTTGTTTGTGTATAAATACTCGCTTTGCTCGTTGTGGGCTCCACCTCCAAAGCCCAGTGAGTTTTCTTTGCAAGTGGGTGTAAACTAATGTAATTCCAGAGCCGGTTTTTGATAGGTGTTATCGTTTAGCCACAAGAGACCTCCAAAGAAAGGTCTACACTGACTTTAAAGTTGCTCCACCATTTTGAATTTTGTTCGGGAGCTTAATTTTTTATTTTTATTTTCCTGTCGGTTACCGGCTAGAAGCTATAAGTTTCCCAAATTTCAAGTTTTAGCTCATCTGGAAGTTGATAAACATTAATGTCAATGAGTGAGTCAGCCATTTGGTTTTATTGTAGTATAATTTGCCTTTGGTTACAAAATGGCCACTATAATAATTGGTAGTAACTCAGCTTTTATTAATCTTCTTTGTTTGAGGGAATTAATTTTCCAAAATGGGAAAATATTATTCGCCTTCATAGCTCATAATCAATTTATATTTCACCGTTTAATCTCTATCAATAATAGGTTAATTGAGTTGATCTGTAGAGTCATTATTTGATTATATCGCTCTGTAAAAATACGCTATCAAAACTTTAGAATAGTTACACCACTCACCGCTCAACACAGAAGTATAATATTATTATCATATCACATTAAAATCAACTAGTTGAATAACACAGTGGTATCGGTCAGAATCCCGCTTTATTTAAAATCGTCGTTCGTGAGATGACGTCATTCTCGCAGCTGGATTTGACGCATTGTCGATTGATATTTATTAGATCGATATACCTGCTAAGGTCGATTCATAAGTCGATAACAACTCACTATATTATCCGATACTCCACCCTCGGTGCTTCAAGTGAACGACGCGATTACTATCTCATTATAATTTTCACGTGATAAGCGATTACTATAGTTTGAAGATTGTGTTAGCAATCAGGTAGGTAATTTAAATTCGTCCTTAAGAATTTGAGATAATGCTATAATTTGTTATGAAATGAAATGAGTGCTACGACGTAATTACAAAAGGATTAGCACACCACTAACATATTTCTTTCCCACATCACAATAATGAACCTTTAAGAATGGATGAAGGCCTGAGTAAATAAAAACACGATTTGTGTTAAAATTCAAAATGCCACCTAACTAAATATGATCAGTTTAAAAATATAGTAATAACAAACGTCAAAATATTTATAGCCAGAGATCTGATATATGATATGTTAAAACATCTAATTGTGAATAAATTTCAACTAAAATGTAGACTAAAGAAAAGATTTAACATACTATCTTCAATATTAAAATTACTTTTCCAAGTCCCTGAGAGTAAAAAGTAGGACATTTTTTAAAAGATGTTTAAAGCTATTTTAATGTTTATTTCAAATTTAATTTATTTGCTTTGAAACGCATTTCCACGCATCTTTAAACATTCAGTTAACAGTTTTAATAAATGTTTCAACATTTCACTTTACTGACATTTTTAGGAAGGCTTAGATTCGAATCCTGTCTGAATACACTGAGAGAAAAACTTTAAAATTCACTTTAATTCCCCTTCCTTTGTTCACGCTAACGATTTATGATTCTTATAAATTTCCAACTTCAAGAACTATCCCTTATGCTAAGTTGTTAATAAGCATAAAAAATATTATTTAAAAAAAATATATATACACTAGGATTATTATTTCATTATTACTTATTATTAACTATAAAAAATAGAATTATTATTTTTAAATATGTATATATACTGTAGACTTATTATTACATTATTTCTGATTATTATTAAGTATAAACATTGGAATTATTATTTTAAAAATATGTATGTATACATTAGACTTATTATTTCATTATTACTTATTATTATTAATTATAAACATTAGAATTATTTAAATAAAATGATATATTCATACATCCGTTTTTAAAATAATAATTCTGTTAGTTTTTAAAAAGATGATTGTGTGTATAAATTTTAAAATAATAATTCTAATGTATATTAAATGCTTAGTATAAATGATAGATTTTTAAGGTGGAAATTTATAAGTTTGATATATCGCTAACGCTAACAAAGGAGGGATAATTAAAGTTAATTTTGAAGTTCCCTCCCAGTGAACTCAGAAAGGATTGGAAACTAAGCCTTCCTAAAAAAATCGCAGTAAAGTGAAATGATAAAACATTTATCAAAACTGTTTATTGAATGTTTAAAGATGTGTGGATTAAATGGTAAATGAAATGAGTTTCAAAACAACTAAATTAAACTTCAAATAAACACTGAGCATCTATTTTTTTTAAACTTCTTTTTACTGTCAGGGGCGTGGGAAAATACTTTTTATGTTGAAAATAATATCTTACATTTTCTCGTTAACCTACGTTTCAGTTGAAACTTATTCATAGTTAAATGTTATCTCTTTGAACCGTAGATCTAAATCCCTAATTAAAGACATGCTAAGTTCAACATGTTAATCATTATGTCATGTTTTTATCCTTACTAGAGTTTTTGGATTTATCTAAATATTTTAATTTGGAATATTTCCTGTTTTTATCCTTGGATGTGGAGTTTATATTTTTTCTTAGTGCTCATATTATACAAAGAGCAAATTAATTCTAGTATATGTTTATAAAAAACATTATGTCCATAGAACATATCCGGGAATGATTTGGGGTACACGGAGTAAATGATAAGAGTAGAAGATGTAAGACTGAGATGGTATGGACATGCTATGAGGATGTAAAAGGAAAGTATGCCAAATAAAATGATGGAAATAAAGTACAGTAGCCCCATGGCTTCTTTGGTGCTGACTGACAGCTCACAGCTGACTTCTATCAGTCAACATTTAGGTATATACTTAAATTTTGACCGTCAGAAGTAACAGCTGCTAAACACGTGTCTTCGCAGATCATATGGTTCGGCTTAGGGATACATAATTTTGTCTGGTAACTTTTCAATGCTGTCAGTCAGCACCAAAGAAGCCATGGGGCTACTGTATTTAGGGAAAAGACCACAAGGTAGGCCAAGAAAGATATCGGAGGAGCAGATAACAGAAAGTGTACAATTGAGAGGAGAGTAATGGGAGAAGTTAAAGGAGGAAGTATGGTGGAAGGACAGAGGAAGATGGAGGCATTTTACTAAACTGATCCGGCCAGAGTCGGGGAAAAGTTTATTATGATTAGGATGATAATGATGATGATGATAATAATGAAAGAGGGCTTGTGAGGCATGCTTGATTTGAGTTCCTATAACAGGTATAGTGTGTCGAGTCACCCGTTTTAAATAATCCATATGAAGCTCAATCAAAAAAATATATATTATAAAATAAAATCGTATAAGCGCACTTCAGTAGACGAAACCAAATGAACCAATTCACAAACTGTTAGTTTTCAACGAGGAATTATCGAGCCTTTGCAGCAAATTATCAATTATAATGGGCTTACCTGTAGGTTAATGTCAATATAGACACTTCACGATATTGAGTGAGACAAGGCTCATTGCTGCGAAACCGTGCTAATCTCTCCATGATGATATATATACCTCTTGGTACTGGTAAAGTCTTCGTAGAATCAGCGCTCAAAATACAATATTACTCACATTTTTATTGTTAAAATCAAAACAAATTTTATTTTGTTCTCACATATTTTAGTTTATTTAATTTAGATCAAAGGGGCTATAGTCATCAAGAAACAAAATATAATGATATGAATATTTCATGTGTGTCAATGACGTGTACTTTATAAATTGTAATAAGATATTATTACGATTTAAGAAACGTATATTAAACCATTAAACTCAAACCTGGTGTAAGAAAATGTAGTTTTTGAGGGACATAACACTAAAAGACTAGTCTATGGTATTAACCTACCAGGATCTAACAATGGTTGATCTTGATATCACCTGCGATATGTTATTATTATTATTATTATTATTAGCACCGCGTCTTACTACCCGTTCGGGTTATACGCACTTACGCTAATGTGTAATGGTAGGGTGATTGTGAGATGAAATGGAGGACCTACAGTTTAACGTGGAATCCGAACCACGGTGGAGGCCTGGCATTCCCCACATTCACAAGATGTCTTGTTAGAGGTGAAGGAAGGGTTTGGTAATCAGATAAATCTGTGCCTGGACCTGGGATTGAACCCCGGCCGCCAGCACAGAAGTCTGACACCTTACCCCTAGACCGCCAGGTCACCACCTGCGATATGGATATACTAATTACTACATAGTATAAAATCCATGCGGTGTTTGAATGTCTTTCTAAATTCTAGAGCTCTTTTTCCTACTTCCCGGTACTCTAGGCCTAGAGAGTTGAAATTAGTTGTATTTATGCTATATGGAAAACCACCTTTCTGAGAAACGCCCTATACTTGAAAGATTCCAATTGGTGGATCCAAAATGGCGAATGAAACGTGTTAATTGAGTTCTAGAGAGTTAAATTTTGGTTAGTACTATATGGACCAGGCCGTCCTTATGAGACAAAACCCAAACTTGAAAATTATAAAATAGCGAGTCCCAAATGTCTGAGAAAAATCTGAAACCTAAAATATCCAAATTGACGGACGTACATTACAAATCTAGTTTAAATTAGATTATAAAAAGGGCTTAAAATGTACTAAGCTAATAGAAAAAAGTAGTTCTTTGTATGATACGAAATCTATTTTTTTTCTTGTAAGATTTTTACCCTAATTAAATTTTAAGATACCAATATCCCCCATTTAACGGTACCACAGATTCAAAGACTCCTAAAAATGAACAAACACAGAAAAGTACTATATTAAAGGGGCTCCATTAGCATTGAGATCACATAGCTAATAAATGGTACGGATCTCCACACGGTGGGTGAACGGGGGGTGGAATGACTTTCTACTCTCCCTCCACGAAAATGTAGGCTCACTGCTTCTATATTCAACCTTCCCAGACCCTAACCCACTAGCGTAATTAATACTTAAGTGTACAAACTGAACGGGTAATAAGACACGGTGCTAGTTATTAATATTATTATTATTAATTACATATTTATGTGAATCATTCTTCAGTTTTTTTTCTTTTGCATGAATAATAACATAGACTAATTCATAAATCCATTATATCTAGCATAGTCTGATATAATTAAATATTCATTCCCCAAACCTACAAATAGAAATATTAAAAATCTAAAATCCTCTGGAATCTGTGCTAAGTTTAAAGAATATTGCAGATCACCCAATGCTCCAAGTCTGGTTTAATTTTGGAAGTACTTTTCTAAAGAATATTTCCCTGAGCTTCACGATCTTGATTTAAGGTTCGTGTGTATATTAGGCTCCACACACAGGATATTCATGAACAAATGATAGGCTACAATTCTTTAGAAGCGGTGGGTGGGTGGAAATGGAACAATTTGATAATATAAGGCACCCATATCCGAAGGTCCCTTTTAGGCTGAAATGGCGACGGAAATGTGCGGGGGCAGGATCTGTAAAAACCAAATGTTAGAAATTGAGCTGTGACATTTCACGCACGCGTACTGGTTGTCCCATTTAACTAAATGCTGCTACAAGGTGGATAACACTGCCTGCTTGTTGGTGTTCGTTACTCTGAGCTTGCTGTTGCTACGGGGCTGTGGACATGCCCGATATCAAATATACCACGTCGAAAATAATTGGCAAGAGGGTTGGGTTTGGTTACAGTGGCCCATCAAATGATTTCTAGCAATTTACAAGCCAAAACTTAAAAAAAGTTTGGCCAACCCTCCAATAAAACTCTGAATAAAACAAATTTATTTATTTTTAAATTAATTGGGCTTGGTTTTTGTTATATTGTGCACTACGTCCTACTACATATCTGCGCTGGATTCATTATTATCTTCAAATAATAGGAATGATGAAGGTAGAGGAAATATACCAACAATTGTGTGGAAGGAGAATAGTAAACTATTTCCACTAAAATACCTTCAGTATGTCGCAATATGATATTTTTATTTATATATAAATTAACTGTCGCAATACGAACTTCATATATTACAATGGACTTAAGCTAGTAAGTTGCACATTGATTTTTTTTATCACATTTAATTCAATGCATATTAACAGATTAATTAATATAGAAATTGCCATAGTGGCACACGCTTTCTTTGATACGTTCAAACTCATTAAAGGCCCGTCTACAACCAACATACCCGCTTGTCGGACTCGCAATAACGCAATCCCAAATGCACACGTAATTACGCTTCTCTTAAATATAAAATAGACTGTCTGACAATGAAAAGTCATAAGACGTAATTTCAACCCATAGGAACAAACATCAATGATGACTATAAAAGTCAAATTCATATTAATGTTTTCAAATAGGAAATGAATATTTTAAAAATATTTAAATTGTTAAATACACATGATTTTAATTGAAAATCCTGTATTCATTACTATACATTTCCAAGCTTTGTTATCATAGACCAAATAACTTCATATTATTTGATTTTAGTAGTCCATCCATATTTGTTTTTTATTGGCTGAAGGCAAGTCAACGCAACTACATAAACGCAAGAGATGGACAATGTTAATCTCCTCCCGACAAGCGGGTCCGACAGTTCCAACACACGATTGTGTTTGTGTAAGCTATTGTAGACAGACAAAATTACGTTATTGCGTAGTTGCGAGTCCGACAAGCGGGTGCGTTTGGTTGTAGACGGGTCATAATAACCCAGAGTTAACAGTCCAGAAAAGAAAAAAAAACACAATGACCTGGTTTAATTTAAGTTGGTCACCGAGAGCTGCTGAGGTCTAGTGAGCAAAATAAAAACTACTTTAATAAAATAATATAAAAACACTCAAGTTGGCTTGTGAAAAATATTGCTCTCTCTCTCTTGCACCTAACCTGCAAGGTTTGACCTTGAGATATTGTGAGGGCTGGAAACAATCAAACTGAATGTTCATTACCAGTTACTAGCTGCCCATGTGCGGAAGCAAATTACCGACATTACAGTCACTGACTAATAAAACCTACACAGCCAAAATATAAATAATCCAGATAGCATGGCATCCAAATATGATCCTAATTTCAACTTCCTCGTTCCCAATGAACCCGATCAGATGGGGTTGATGTCCTAGGCCACGTGTCCACCGATGCAAGTAGATAATATAAAATTAGTTATTTTACAACTAAGCATTATTTAAGTAATAACTGTATTAAAATATCGAACAATTTCTTTTTACTTTCTCACTATCTTGCAGGTAAAGAAAGTATTGTGATAGTAAAAAAATTGAA
Organism: Timema douglasi; assembly: GCA_901482245.1. NCBI lineage: Eukaryota > Metazoa > Arthropoda > Insecta > Phasmatodea > Timematidae > Timema > Timema douglasi. The sequence continues at coordinate 36,244 of CABEEJ010003072.1, read as the reverse complement.
CTCGAGATTTTGATCAATCTTGACGTTTCATTACCACCCGCATCCTAAAAAGTGTTTTTTGAATTTCCGTCTGTCTATCTGTTTGTCGGTCTAGCTGTACTTCCAAATAGAGCCTAAACTATTTTACTGATCGGGCTAAAACTTGGTATTATGACGTTATTTGCCACCTTACCATGTATTTCCCTATATTTTCTACTTTTTGTGAATTGTTTCCAATTTATTTTTGTATGAAATTAAGGACATCAAAGTTCGGCCGCTGTATTGCCGGCCTGACTAATAAAACTATTTACATCCATTTCATTAAATAAAAGGACAGAAGTAACAACGTATAACATTGTTTTAAATAATTTAAATAAGGAATTTTGATTCAAGGAAGAACGTCTACCTTTTATTAAACATATTAGTTATCCTTTTAAGAAGTTTGTTGACTTATTTATAATGAACGTCAGCCATGATTGATTTCAACGCATGCGCAGATCTGTCGAACAAGTGAGTCTCGTGATTGTAAAAGAAGAAAAAAGAGGAAACAAGGCTTGATGTAAATAACTCAAAACTAGCACGCTTTTCAATCCTGAAAGATAGAAATAAACATTTAATTCCTTAAGAAAACATTGTTCACATTCATTGGGATATATTTCAATATTTATATTAAACTTGCATTGTATTTGATTTTTATCCCTAGTCCATAGCCAACATTTTATCTTTTGTTTTATATATTAGTTTTCTCTTTTGACTTGGAAGTAAAGAATAGAATATTTTTAAATTTGGTTTTGAAATACTTTCTGTAGGAGACTTGATCTTCTTCCTCGGTGTTGGTATAACATGGAACAAAATCTGTGGAGCTCTTAATTTAATTTATTTTTAAAGTTAATTGATGGTTGTAAAGTAAAGTGTGGGTAGCAAAATGGAAATCTAAGTTTATGTGCAAGAACTAGACTGTTTATTTTTATTTAAATTGTGGAAGAATTTGCATTACTAAAGTGAAACAAATTTCTGAAGTTGGTGTCGTTTCAATATGGACGAATTCATGGGTGAGGTCAAACCAACTCTTCAACTTTTTTTTTATTTTTCTATTATCAAAAATCAGAATTCATGTAAGAACTTTCGGAAAGACTATCTTATTAAGAGAATTAAGTAACATTTTTTCTTATGCCTAAATATTAATTTTATTGATTTTTTTTCTTTCTCAACAATACTATTTTATTTTGTCAAATTTGAAATTATAACTATCCGGGTTTTCCATAGAGCCAAGGTAAATATTTTTTTTATATCGTTATTATTTTTCTCCTAGATCCTAGGAGTGGCGCACAACCAAATGAACAAATTTTATTGGTATTAACGTTATGTAAACAAGATTTGGAAGACACTGATACTAGACACAATAATATAATTTATATAATACATTCTGTTTTTTTATCATTACAAACGTTAAAGTATCTAGGGTTTTCATTGGGATTCCCCCAGGGATTTTTTGAATTGGATATCTAACCCTAAAATTAAGGGTAGTTTACTCAAGGGCAAAAAGAGAAAAAGTCGATTTTCTCAAAATCGGCTCTAATGAATTTGATTAAATTTGATTTATAAACATTTATAAATATTCCAAACAAAATGGCTACTCTCAATATTTCGCCAAAATGACTTTAAGGGCTCTGGTTTGATGTGTAAATTCTAATTTTGTATAATATCTCCGAAATTATATGAGAAATGAAATTACTTATCATTAAAAATAT
>CABEEJ010003072.1:0-34448 GCA_901482245.1 Timema douglasi | reverse complement strand
CTATACGCAAATATATATATATATATATATATATATATATATACTTTTATATATATATAAACTTTTCGAACACTAAAGCTAAAGTATTGCGACCATAAAAAAAAATCTAACCTGAAATGTTGATGGATGTCGATGTCTCATAATCCCCCAACTCTAAAAAGTGGTCTTTGCCATGCCGTCTTTCTGTGTGTTTGTTTAAACTTAAAATTAAGAGTAGTTTAATAAAGGGCGAAAGGAAAGAAAAATCTATTTTCTAAAAATGGGCTCTCACGTATTTGATTAAAACTCGTATCTAGGCGTTGATTTAGATTATAAATAAACTGACTATTTACATTATCCCGTGAAAATGACTTTTTGGGTACTTTACAGAAGCTGAAATTTACGTATCTCCGCAACTATTTGAGATACTAAATAAATTATCTTTACAAAATTATAGTACTATTAAAAATAAAAAAAACTTTTATATGGAATATATTTTTCTAAACCAACAGTTTCTTAGATATAGGCAAATATATTAATACATTTTTGTGAGCTTTAGTTGTAAAGAAATACTACTTGAGTTTTAACACAATAATTCTCTAATGCCATAGAGTAATTAATATATACAGTCAACTCTCGATTCTACGACCTTTCACGGTTCCCTGGAAAAGGGTCGTTATTTCGAAGGGGTCGTTATTGGAATTTTAGCAGATTTTGTTCAACCCCTGACCTTCATAAGGAACAATTGCATTTTTTAGACAATACGTGAAAACGTAAATAAAATAAAACCTAACTATTACTTGAAGAAGGTACTCCTTTCACTCATTTCGTCAAAATTATAAGTTCGTATCAAATAAAAAAAATAGCGTGGGTCATCAAAAATAGTTCACAAAATCCAACCAAAAACGTAACCAAATCCTAATAACAATGTAATAGCATGGGTCGTCACAAAATTGTTCACAAAATCAAACCAAAATATTAACCAAATCGAGAATCGAAATAACAATGGCAAAAGCAAGCCTGGCGCGTGATGTAGCGGCAGTCGCACGCGGGGAAACATTGTCTTGATTATGGGAGGGGGTGGACAGAGTCAAGTGATATTGGCTGGCATTGATGAGGTGGTGTCTTTTTTTTATACCTGACCCACCCCAGTTACTAGTAATACAGCGCTCACAAAGATAATTGCAACGCAGTGACCTAAATAAATGCAACAAACACATTTTACAGCCGATTTCCTTAAACTTTTCAACCTTTTTCCCACATTTTTCACGGTTCCTCAAAAAAGGGTCTTTACTTCGAGAGGGACGCTATTCCCGGGGTCGTAGAATCGAGAGTTGACTGTAAGTAAGTAACTCAAAAAGTTTATGTTATTTTTCCTTAAGCCCCTTAGGAAAAGTGTTTGTACAACAATGATCTATCTCCTTCATTTTAGACTCAATAGTAAATATTTTAAAAAAAATTGTCAAAATATATAAATGAAGAATTTAATAGTAATGCAATGACATGAAGATGTGTAATACATAATAAAATGTAAAAAATTTTAACTGGAAGTCGAAATTTTAATACGAAGTGTTAACCCTTGTGGACCTAATATTGATCTTTTTTATCAGTCCAAACACTCAATTGAGTACATTAATTCTTTAAAAATAAATGTTTTAAATAAGGATAGTGCAATTTATACTTGGGTTTGCTAGTGTATATTATTTTGATTAATATATTTTACGAGTTTTGAGTATATATTTCCATTTTTAAACATTATAGCGAGAAAGTCCGTGTGGAGCTCCATACCATTTATTTTCAATAAAGTTGATAGTGACAACCCAGATATAGATATCAAATCCGAGCCATTTTTACTGTCTCCAATGCTCTCTAATGGATACTTCCTGGCTCTTATTATAATCAGAGCTGCTCAATTAGTCATAAATAATAATTTATTCAAACTATCTAAGAAACAACCACATCTTATAACATGTCTGGGCTACACGCGTATATTTCTTTTAGCACAGCGCCATACGTATCGTTAGGGTTGTACGCATATGAACTAATTAGTGTAATGTGTAAGTAATGAGAAGGGTTGGATTCAAAGAAAGTATGCCTGAATTTGGGTGGAGGTATAGTAATAAAACAGGTTATAAAATCCACTTTCAGTACACCCGACCGGGATTCAAACACCAATATCCCTGTTAGCCACAATCCAGTCTAACACGAAACTATGCTACAGAAGACCCAGGTATTTTTCAAAATTAATTTTATTCAAGAGTCAGGACTGAACCTGTTAACATCCATCAAGTATCAGAAGGTGAATGAACTAGTACTTTTGCCCACTTGGTTGTTAGTTTCCAATAAATAAGTTATCTCAGCTCTCTAATTTGAACGTAAAGAAGAAGTACACAGTAATGAATGTTTCAGCTATGTCAAGAGTTGCCACTCCAAGAACAGTAATTACTATGCTATCATCTCGTCAACAAGGATGCGTCTCTCCTCTTTGAGTGGCTCCACTCTTGGCCTACCCGGGATTCAAGGATGAGGGGGTTACAGCTTGGGGAACAAGGGAAAATATAGTGTCATCTTCTTCAACAGATTGGCTTGTACAACTGACAATAGGAGATTAGTGTCGTTCATTCTTCAACAGATTGGCTTGTACAACTGACAAGAGGAGATTAGTGTCGTCATTCTTCAACAGATTGGCTTGTACAACTGACAAGGGAGATTAGGGTCGTCATTCTTCAACAGATTGGCTTGTGCAACTGACAAGAGGAGATTAGTGTCGTCATTCTTCAACAGGTTGGCTTGTACAACTGACACGAGGGGATTAGTGTCATCATTCTTCAACAGATTGGCTTGTTGTACAACTGACAAGAGGAGATTAGTGTTGTCATTCTTCAACAGATTGGCTTGTACAACTGACAAGAGGAGAATAGTGTCGTCATTCTTCAACAGATTGGCTTTTACAACTGACAAGAGGAGATTAGTGTCGCCATTTTTCAACAGATTGGCTTGTACAACTGACAAGAGTAATTATAATGGGTGGGGAGACGCTGTGTAGAAACTTAATATGAAACTGTTTTACTGGCGCGCTACCACGTGTAAATAATGAGCTGTGCTGTACATTTGGTCATCCTCGAGGAAGTGATAATCCCTAAAGAACCACAAACACTTAAAAAAGACACTTAGTGTGACTCCTGGAGTAATTCAATTAAATTTGTCCCAACGCACCACAAAGCGCATCTTGTAGGGTAGTAACATTGCTGTCTCAGACGGGGACCGCAATAACAATTCTACTAACACCAACAATAATGGTACAGTAATATGAGCCAAGTCTGTTGTTAGTAGAACCAGGCTGAGCAACTGTTTATATCCTTGTTACAATGTGGGTAAGGGAGAGGTGGGAGTTGGGGGGGCGAATCCCTGTGAGGTTATTGTTAACAATTAGAACGTCTTGTATAAACAGAGACAACGCAGAGGGTGGCTTCACCAAAATAATATGGTTGATACACTTTACGGCTATGCATTTGGCTTAATAGTTTTATTGCATACTATGCATGCAAGTTATTATATTAGCACGAAGCAGTGGTTTCAAAAAAACTGTCCACGGGTCATAGAACAGTCTAAATCAGGCCCAGGCAAATATTTTCGCTTAAGAGTCACATTGAGAATTTTAATATTATAATGGGCTGCCAAATAAAATAAGATATTTAGGTACACGCCATTTGTTATCTAAAAAATAGAAAATTATTTATAAAAGATAAAAAGTTAAAATTATAAAAAATATGTAATAATTTTCCAATAAAACATGACTTAGGTTATATTACAAAGTCAATAAAATGTCTAAATACTTTTTTTATCGTTAAAATATGTTAATTAAGTTTGAATGTAAGTGTGTACAGAGGCAACGCCACGATAAAACTATGTTTCAGCGGTTGAAAAGAGTTGTGGAGCGCCACAACATTGCGACGACTCGGATGCACCCAGTGCAAACAAATGGAGCCGTGTTCACCGGTGACAGTTCTGTCATTGCTCACCAGATTGTGCTTGGACCAGCTCATGACTTCAGTCTAGTTCTGGAACAAATAACGCATAAAGTACCTATCTATCTATCTATCTTTCGATCGTGCTTCTTCTCCAATTGGTTTCCCACTCAGAAATTTACTGTCCAACTAGAGACAAAAGTTCACCAAAACTGGAAACAACCATTCTATAGTAGGAAAACACTTATCAGGATAATTATTATAACGCTAAAACTTGTCTAAAACGTTCCAATTGAAAGTCTTTCCCTGTAAATAGAATGTACCTAGAATTGACATTCCTGTCCTCGTAGTTTTCTATTGCAGGCTACAAGAGAAAAAATAGCACCTACTTCTTCTACATCCATTATGATAATGGATGTAATATAAGTTTATGGAATTTTATTTTTCCTGGCAACAGTATGTTCCCACATGAACACACACATTCACGACACGACTGGTTCGTCGTTCATCTGTTATTTTGCAGTTTATAGCCAGAAAGGTAGCGACAAAATATGTTTAGTCAATTTGTTGGCTGTTTACACATGGCCTTAATGAAATCAATGCAAGATTTTTCATTTTTTTCATCATTTCTTTCATGTCAGGTGTTACTAGTCAAGGAAATCCTTAAAATTTCTTGTAAATGTTCATCAGAGAAGCTTGATCGTAATGAGTTTTTACTGAGATTCGTCATAGAAAATGTTTGTTCCCACATATATAAGTTGATCTAAAAATGGTCAAAGATTTTCGGGCAAAATCTTGTATGTTTGCGAATTTATCAGAATCAAGAGAATTGTACCATTTGCAAATTTCTTCGTGACTGTGTAATTCTCTTAAGCCAGGATTATACTGCATGTTTATCACCTTAAGTTCAGTCGGTGCACTATCAATGTCAACTGAAAATACATCGCGAACTATCGACAAAACTTTTCCAATTTTGTGAGACTCATAAAACCTGCGAAAGAATTTGTTGATCAAAGCAATGGCCATTTTTGCATATATTCTTCAAATTTATTTTGTGGTATCGTCACTGTTTGCATGGTTGGAAAGTGATTAGCAGTTTTTCAATAAATTAATTGGAATGCATTGAAGCTTATTTCCATGTTGTGGCATATAAATATTTCCCTTGTAGCACAGAGTTGAAAACGTTTAGGTGTTACAAGATGTCCAATGTAAATGCAAAATCACAAAACCAAGTGTTATCAGTTAATTCGGGAACGTTAACAATATTTTTAATGTCCAAAAAGATAATTATGTCATCTCTGGGATTTCATACTCTGCGAAGGATCTTTCCCAAACTTAGGCATCGAACTTCACTATGATAGATAATATCTGAATACTCGGGTTCAAGATCTCCAAGAAAATGTATACATTATCTGTGACTCAGGGTTCTCTATTGGATTAAATTAACAAGTTTAATAATAACAAATGTGACGTGTGCAACATTTAACACATTTTTACACAACACATGTTGGTGCATTATACAATGTATTGTTATCAAGTTGTAATCAACATATTTTTCACAAATTGTATCCTGAATTTTCTTTAACACTCCACTTGACTGTCAAACTTGGTGCTCCGTCAGTTGTTACAATTACCATTTTATTCCATAGCAAGCTATATTTTACCAAGCATCTCTCAACTTTTTCAAATATATTGGCTCCCGTAATTTGGTCCTTAATAGACTCCATTGAAAAAGTTATTCAATAATTTCAAATTTAGGAGTATATGCGCGTATGAAAATTAATAACTGTACTGTATCATTTTGGTCTGTGATCTCGTCGAGAGTAATCGAGTAACAATTTATCAATTGTAATAATGATAACACTGGACAATAGCCATTTTGCATCTGGTGTGCGATACATATATTGACACGTAATTTTTTGTTGTAGATTCCGAATCTACCTTCGGAAGATTTTTTATATATTTGAGATTTTTACTATTTTTTATTATTTGTTTTAGATTTTTGTGTTGTTTGTGTTCTCTTTTTTTCATGAATTATCACTGACTATGCTGGGAGCACTATGTATTTGGATGCAATATATGATGGAAGTAGTTCTAAAAGGAGTTACTAGATGGCAGGGCAATTTATATGAGGGGGAATGGTACTGCCATTGTCCGTTAGAGGTGACTCAGCCAGCCACATTAGCCCTGCTGTTTAGTGCGTGTTGAGACTTGGATGGTGTTAGTCACTTTGTATATTTCTCTTTATTGATACCTTAGAATGTGTTATTGTGTGTTTTTGCTTTTCCTGTGTGAACTAGTGAGACGTTTTGATATTTTTAAGTTATAGTTGGTACATTGTTCTTAACGTAATGGCAACTGACAACCTTCGTGGTTGTGTAAGCCATCCCGATAACTTTTGCTAGGTTGTGATAAGCTCACTCCAAAACCCCAAAGAAAGTCAATCACTAACTTAGTTAATAAGGCTTATAAACTGTACTTTGATTATGCTCTTTGAGATCAGGATAAACCCTTTGCACCTCCTATTGCTGGTATATCCTGCACAACTTCATTTATATAATGGATCAAAGGAAACCAACTGATATAAAGCTGAACTGTTGGGTTCTAGACTGCAACAATTGAACTATCTCGAGCAAGGCACAAATATTACAAGTTTTAGAACAATAAATAGCTGTTTGTCTGGATATTTTGGAATGAAGAATTCAATGTGTGTGTGCACAGACGTGAATGGTTTAATGATGGATTTGGATATTCGACATAATCCACATGAGTGGAGAATTTCTATTGATTAATCTAAAGTAAGCTTAAAAGCAGTGCTATTGCTTAGTAGCAAAAAACTTCTATCAGTGCCTTTGGTGCATTTGGTGGACATGAGGGAATCTTATGAAAGTATAGCTTTGCTGATAGTTGGAATCAAATATAAAGATTATGAATGGCGGATATGTTATGATTTAAAAGTTTTCTCACTTCTCACAGGTTTATAGGATGGATTCACAAAATACCATTGTCGAGTTAGCTGCTTGGTCCTCTTTCAAAGTAATTGTTTACGGCTTTTTGGGCAACATAAAACGATAAATATGTTTCCATAGTGATTGGTCTATTGGACAACTACAAGAACATGGGGTGTAGAATGTCACTAAAATTAACTTTTTACACTCGCATCTTGACTTTTTCCCAGAAAATTTTTGTTCCGTTAGTGACGAACAAGGTGAACGCTTTCACCAAGATATCCTTACCATGGAGTATCATCAACAAGAACACTGTAACTCTTTTTTGATGGGTGATTAGTGTTGGTTTCCTTTTAATGAAAATGATGAAACACCTTACAAAAGAAAAGCATCATCATCCAATTTTGTCATAAAAATTACATCAAACTTTGTAAATATTAATACCGTGGCTTAATGTGGATTATTTTAGTGCTTTTTGTTAGTTTAAATTAGTTTTTTACCCTATCAAGAAAACATAGGTGAGTTCTAAGAGCTTTCTTTTGTTTGTATTTAAAATGGTAAATAGTTGCTAATGTTTTATTATGGTCTTTGTATTAGTGCAGTGTATCTGGGAAATGTGGCATAATAAAGATAATGTGATTTTTCCACTGAATTCAGCACAAGAAAATTAGATATATCCACCCATTTAAAACCCAGATACAGAAAAAAATTTCAATTGGTTGATTGGTGTGATAGTTACTCATCCAAATTTTAAACGATACATTCATTTCTTCGTGTTATTGTTGGCCGAGGTAAACTTATCTTCTCAAATTTATGTTTAACATCAGGGCATTTAATTACAGTAGCTTCAATCATACATTGTTTAATAAAGTATCCATCATGAAATGTTTTGTTTCTTTTGGTTATTAAATGAGCAATAGCAAAATTTGCCTTTGTAACTACTTCTTGTTCCGTACTTTGCCTCGTAAACACATTTTGTTATGAAAACAAATTTTGAATTAATTTATCTGATGCTTTCTCTCTGGCTTCTGAAGTTAGTCGGAACCATATTCGGAATGTTTAGTAATGAAATGTCTTAATATAATTATCTTTAACACTTATACAATGTCCTGGCAAAGGAAGCAAACAATCTCGTTATTTACTTCAGTCAAAAAGTATTTTGTATTCCACTGTTTATTACAAACACGACATTCCTGTTCAATTTTTAGTTTTCTATTCATCTTTGACTTATATTTAAAACTTTAATATTCAAAAAAAATCTTATTGACATACGTGTCGTAACGCGCGCCCAACAAACACCCAGTCTGGCGTTCGGCACTCAACTGATCGGAGCCGGCGAGGTGTCACTTAAGGCCCGTTGACACGGTGTTAGTGGACTAATGCAAGTTTAGTGGTATTAGCTTACTAACATGTTAGTTGTGTAGACACGCATTTTTCACTTGTATTAGTAGCGCTTATAAAAACACGGCTGAAAATGAAGAGTGGTGATAACTGGTCTCTCTATTGGAACCATTTTTTTTATCACTGCGTCTCATTTCGCGTTCGGGTAATTTATACGTATATACTAATTACGCTTATGTGTTAGGAGCTAGTAAGAGTCAATTTAGAATAAGTATGGGTGGCCACATAAATTACAATTTTTCAATAAATGCAACTTATCATAATTAGTTGACCTATTTAAAAAAATTGTTTTATATAGATAACATAAAAAAGTTAGTGATTAGTTTGTCTCCAATTTCTTAGTTTCTTAATACATTAAAATATATTTTAGTTGATCCCAAATAATTATTAAATTATTTTACTTGATTTGTTAACTTATTTAGAATACATGTTAAATAAAATTAAACTCAAATAAGGTCAATAAATCCCAATACAACCACACTTGGTAGGGCATTTTTTTAAAATAGATTCAACTCAAGATTTTTCAACCCTGTTTTAAATATCGGTATACTAATAACAAAATATATTGTTAAATTCTAGCTAGGCCTAAAATATTTTTTTTAAATAATAATAGGCCTAAGTTAATTTGTAGATTAGTTTAGATATAAACTATCTGGTTTGCTATGATACAATAATATTATGTTGCGTATCTACTAAAGTTGCCAAAGCATTACTACAAAGTGTTAGAAGTGTATGTACGGCCTGAACATTGTTGATTAAAACTTATAAACATTCATTAAAGTGTCAAATACGTAGATTGGAAAACTTGCCGGTGATTTAGTGTAAAAATCACCGGACATTCATACGTTACTTGCCGATAACACGAATATTATGTTGTCGGAACTAATCATGGTACTACATATGTTTTATTATTTTTGATTGTATATTTAAAAAAATTACACATGCCATGTTAATTGGTAGGAAATAATAATTTGATGAATTATTTGTCGATATTAAATAACATCTCTCAAAAAACACATTTACAATATTTAAATAACATTTTATTTTGGACACTTCTTGAGAATATGTACGCCTGATATCACTTTACAAATATTTTCTAGTGCAATATCCCTAGCATTCTTATCTCTATAAATCCGGTGCTTAAAATTCCACAAAAACTTGTCCTTTTCATAAAATTCCACAAATAAGTGTCGTCCGCCCACACCCAATTTTTAGTTGCCGCCATTTTGAATTGTCTACTTGCATTAGTAAAGTTGGAAGGTGACCAACTTTTTCAGCTGCAAGTGGACTTGCATGTTAGTAGCTTGCTTGTCTGTTTACACGGTGCAAGCTGTGCGCGCGCAGCCAAATTAGTGTACTTGCATTAGTCAACTAACACCGTGTCAACGGGCCTTTAGGCTTTTGGAGTGATCAGGGTTGCCAACTCTTTGTTCTCAAGCAATAGAATAATCACATGGAATATATACTCTTATTTTGCCTGGCATGAGACTTTTGTTTCTAGGCTTATATTTAAAATTTAACTTTTTCTTATAGAATTATATCTATATATTTCCTATATAGATAGATTGGCGGCCCATATAAAAAATACGTGGAGGGCCGTAGTTTTTCCAGGGCTGGTCTAAATAACCTCTTCAGTGGATGCTTACCGGTGGTTTAACATAATTTTATAAATAAATATTTTCAAAACTAATGATGAAATATGCTTTATTATTCACTTCATGAAAAAAAATATAATATTGTAGAATTTACTATTGGAAGTTATGTCATCAATAACTTGTAGTAATTATAAAACTGAAGATATCACGATACCTGGTTTTTTAAATCCCTATTAACAATTCTGATTTTTAAGTTCAACCTCGATTTTTCAATACTCGATTTTGATTCTTGAACGTTTCCTATTTCATTATATTTTCCAAGCACTCAACCTCATATAAAAACATATATGTTCAATTTCATAGCATAAAAAACCCCTAACATTTTGTTATTAATAAACCAAAATTAATTTTTAATTTCAACAAAGAAAAATATCAATTTCCCCTAGTATTAAATTATTATTATTAGCACCGCGTTTTACTACCCGTTCGGGTTATACCTATAGTATGTATTTTTACGTACAAATAAGGCCTTCACGTGTCAAAGATTTAAAAATTATGATAAACAATTGTTGAAAACACAAGTTGTTTGAATTCTAAAATAGGTTCATTAAAAATTTGACCAAAATACATATCAAATGACGGCAACTAGACTAATATAAGAGATAACAGTAGGACTGGTGAGTATCGAGGTCTCGAAGAATCGAGTCTGACATCCCTTTTGTGAGAATATAACTCCTTAGTAAACAGAAGTTATAAAATTGTATGCGTCCTAAAATACAGCAGAGATTTTACATTTAATATCCATTTGTGACAACAACAAAAAATCCTTTGTAAACACAGCCAGGATTCTAATCACAACTTCCTTATCGCCGGTAAACCGGACAAGATGAGCTTGATGCCTTATTCGGCGTGTATATTGGTGAGATTAATGAATATATTTATACATTAAGTACAATATTCTTGAATAAAGCTTAGCTAAGTTGTGAAAATAATATTATTAAAATTCAATATGTATTTGTGTGTTTACAGACGCTAGAACTCCAAAAACCAAGAAACCTAAAAGACTAAAAAGTGTCATACGTATTATATTTATTATAATTATTAAGTTAATTATTTTTATTCTTATATATTATATATTGAAAGTTTTTTATTTTAACCAACGGGATCATATAGGAAAATCCGGCCCCGTAATGTAGTGGTCAGTGCACCTGGCTACTAACCTATGGATCCCGAGTTCAATTCTTGGTTGTTACCTTAGGTATTTTTATCTTAAGATGAATCGTGCACATGATAAATTCTTAATGGGTCAAATTTATTTCTCAACGATTAAAAATGATAAAATGACCCCCTCCTAGAACCCCTTTCCTCACGAGATTACTGAAATGTACCTGCATTGGTCACCAAAGCGCCAGTTGAGCTTGGACCTTCGTGGTGGCTGGACGTGTGTTTGTCTTGAGCTCAACTTACTACCACGTATTTTAAATATGTACTTGTGTCATTTTAATACAAAACTAACATGTTTGAACCCCCTAGTTTAGTGAGTCATAGAAAATATTACTTATATTTCTGACTTAGTTGTGTGAGGCAGTAAAAGAGATTGCTGATTGACGAAAGGAGGGGAGGGGGGTTGGTGTTGGGTGAGCTTCTTTGCATATCATGTGGGAGGCCTGGGTTCAAACAATTTTGTGGAGAAGGGGAAGGAAGAACTTCTACCCCAAGAAGGGAGTACGGAACATTTACAATTTTTTTTTCAAATTCAACACTAAAAATAAATTACGTTTTGAGGTAGTCTTGGAATCCGGATCCGCTCCAATGTATTTAATTAAAAATTCCAAATTTTTGGTCCATCACTTGACCATTTAGGGGGGGAGGGGGGAAATCATGGTTTCAGAGACTCTAGCAAAAATCTAAGAGCCTGATCAGTGAAGGATATGTAGTAGCCTAATAGATTAAGAGTTAAATTTGATATAACCATTGACGTACTATATTTAAGGTACACCTAGTGATAGTATCTGTTATTGTGATTTTCAATGTCAAGTTTAGTCAGGAACTGAATAATAAACTATTTATTATTATTATTATTTGCACAACGTCTTACTACCCATTCAGGTTATACACTTTAAGTACTAATTACGCTAATGGATTGGGAATTGGGAAGGTTGAATTAGAGGAAGTGAACCAGCATTTGCGTAGCGTGAGAGTGAAAAACTATTTTGTAAAAACCACCCTCAATACACCCAACCAAGTTTCAAACCCCGATCTTTCGGTCATCGGAAGTTTAGTGCAACACGAGATTGATGCCTTAGACCATGCAACCACCGAAGCAGATTTTCTAGCTTATATAATTTTTCTTGGACTGGCCCCGTGGTGTAGTGGTCATAGCACCTGGCTACGGATCTTAGGGTCCTGGGTCTTATTCCCGGCTTGTAACTTAGGTATTGTTCCCGGAAGGGGAATCATCCCAACAGTCATCATGGTTCGGGTGATTGGGAACCTAACCTAACCTAACCTAACCTAGGTTAGGCATACCCTCATACTCATTATCACCATCACCTCTCTCAACAGGACATAGAAAGAAACTCCACGGAAAGATGTAAGATTAGTACATTTGGACGTCCGAAAGCGTCCCTTGGGCAGCGATACATTAGTACTGGATAGTATTTCGACAAACTGGGCTACTAGAGATCAATATTTATCATTTTCTTTCACATCAAACTAGGGCCTGACGACTTATACCATTATACTTAATTTTTGGGTAACTCCAAAACGAGGAAACATAGAAAGCATAACTTGGCTTCGGCCTACGTTGACTGGGACTGTGTTGCGAAGAAACATTTATAAAATACAAACTTAAATCTTGCGGTCAACAATGATACAGGGTTTTAAAATAATTCGATTTATTGCTTCTTAAAAAAAAAAAGTAATAATGTTATGCATTTACATTAGCTACTCAAGTGGAAAAGTGAGGAAGAAGGAGCAATTTAGAGAAAATGTACCCACATAGGCGTGGAGTGAGAGTATAAAACAATTTATTAACGCACCCTCAGTGCACCAGACATGATTTCGAACCGTTTTTCCAGTCTCCTGCAATCAAGTCTTAGATAAGCGTGACGCGTTGAAACAAGCAAACACCGATTTTAGTACTAATATGTTTTACAGTTTTTTCGTAGGAATTTAAATCATCTATATATAGTGGTAGTTGCAGATTATATTAATTGACCGATGAATATATGAACATTATTTTAGTAACTTCTTTAACAATCGGACAACCCGCCTTGGTGGCGTAGTTGGCTAACGCGTTAGTCGTGTTGAGGTCGACTGCTGAGTACGGGGAGATCGAGGTTCGAATCTCGGTCGGGTGAACTGAGGGGGGTTTTTCCTAAATGGTTTTCCACTCTCCCTCCACGTGAATGCGGGTTCACTTCCTCTAAATCAACCTTCCCAATTCCTAATCCATTAGCGTAATTAGTACTTAAAGCGTATAACCCGAACGGGTAGTAAGACGCGGTGCTAATATTATTATTATTAACATTCGGACAAGGTGTATTTATTGTTTAATCAAAAAGTACTTAGGGTACCAAAGTCAGTGCCCCTGTGATGTTATATTTTAATTTTAAATATATTATTTATTCTCAAGCAAGACAAGCTTCCGCCAATATAAATGGACTTGGGAGAAAGAGATACAGCGATATAGCGGCCATAATGGATACTACGATATTTAGTTTGTTGATGCAGGTCCGCGGGGAGAGCTGACGTCAGCGTCAATATGACGATTTTTAAAGGCACAGAAAGAAGAGAGTTGTTACTAACACAAACCAGCCGGGACCGAGCTTATATGTGTGTGTCAGATTGACGTTTACGAGACAGAATACCAATACAGAATTTATACAGGAGAATCGAACTACATTCTTATCTACTTTCCAAACCACGTCACATTCAGACTTTCTACAATATCTTTATTTTATTTTCCATCTATGTTTTAAATTTTTACCTTTGGTTTAAATGGATGTATCATGCAAGCTACAGGGCCAGTTTTAAAGTTCTAAAAGATAGTTGAGAGAGATTCTAGAGAGGGAGTGGTGTCAAAATGGATTTAAAGACGGACTTTTGAATTTTTGTCCATGATTTAACTAGGGTTACTTAAGAAAGATAAGGTAATTCTTGCGCCGGACATACTAAGATAAGGCACGAAATTACGACTACAGCTCAAAGTAAAATATGATCGACGCGATATTGTTTTGAGTAAGGCTGGTATTACACTATCACATTTCTGTCAAATTTCTTTGATCAAAGATCTGTGATCAAAGAAAATGTGATGTAACTTTGACGACTCCTCAAAGATCTTTGATCACAGAAATATTTTACAGATCTTTGATCACATATTTTCGTTATAGAACATGCTCTAAGGTTTGATCAAAGAAAATGGCACCTGAAAGATTATCCTGCATGTGCGAATCAGTCATAGGATTTCTTAGGTGTTTATTTTTTCTTTTAATTAATGGAGTGACTTTTGCTACCAAATATTTAAAAGTTTCACAGTTCATGCGTAAATATTTTTGATAAGTTTCCGGATCTTCAGTTTGAAGTTCCTTTAGCAGGCAACTGTTAATACCTCTTGAATTTCATCTCCCAACCCAAAGTAGAATCCACAATCATTAAACAGGTTTTCTTTTAGTTCCAAGCAGCAATTAGATTATCACAATAACACTCACAGTCGCTGCACTTGGAATTAAACCATTGGAGTCAATTATTTTAATAACATATATTGTAGCGATTGTAAAAGAAATGTGATGTAGTGTAATAACACATCTTTGATCAAAGACGGCGTTAAATCTTTTATCATATATTTGATCAAAGAAATATATTACATATATTTCTTTGATCAAAGAAAAATATGATAGTGTAATACCGGCCTAACTTTTCTTCAATTTAAAAAAAGTTCAACAATGATTATCACCGCTATAGACTACATTTAGATGGTATGGTTTCTAATTTTTTATCTCTCTTCATCAGGGTAACCATCGGACGACAGCTGCACTCCAAGATTCTTTGACCGTGACGAACCGCACCATTTTCAATATAATACGTTTCAAGAAACTATTAGTGTCTTATTTTGACTATTTTTTTAAAGGATTATTATTTAACAAATAACTTTTTTTACCAATAACTATCAGAACGATGAATCTTATATATAATCCTAGGCCAGATCATGTTTCCAACAGGGTGAAATAGTTGCGGTACCTCTTTCATTATGATATTGTTAAATACTCTATTCAATTATTATTATTATTATTATTATTATTAAATATTTTGTTGTTACAACATAAAACAAATTTTGTATATAATTATATATTTATATTTTTGTTTCTAACAGATATTTTTCTCAATATATTATTACTTTTGAAATCGAGTATTTCTATCTTAAAATTTTAAATATTTTCTTCAGATAGAACTTAAATGTTATGTTTTTATGTTTACTCAGAATATATCCACACAAAATATTAGTTATTATAAATTATCCAGAATTCTGGTAACTAAGGCATATTTTCAATAGCATTAAATTATGCCTACTTAATTGTATTCTCTTGAGAGCAAACCATTACTCCCTAATTTTTATTATTATTAAAATTATACATGCACACCCCTCGCACCCCGATCAGTATTTCTATTGTTCCCTAATATTGTAGTTATTCCACCCACTGGTGCCGGGGTCGACGCTGGCTGGAGGCAGACAAGGATCTCCACTGCAGGGTCCAAGCTAAGTCGGGTGTTGATATACCTTCTAAACTCAAAGTACAGTTCAGGCAAGTTATTTTACAACCTGGAGGTCACGAGATATTTTCATATTATTTTAATGTTGACATTTTGTTATTACAGAAAACATAACGACAATGATTCAAACGTTCATTCAGTGTAAACCTAACGTTCCCCTTGTGATCTTATATATAATCATTTAGTGTAAGTGGTGCCAGTGTTACTAGGCCTGACATTGTATGGTTACTAAATGCAGCACTTGTGACCTTAGTGCACGAAATAAATATACTATAGGTGTTGTTTGTTCAGGAAAACTAATCGCAAGAATGTCTCCATAGATGGCGGAGAATGTCTTGTTTAGTAATGTTACATCCTCTGCAGCTGAACAGCAATACAAAATAATATTGTAATATAGTTATACTCTAGAGG
The DNA here is from genome assembly GCA_901482245.1 of Timema douglasi. Classification (NCBI taxonomy): domain Eukaryota; kingdom Metazoa; phylum Arthropoda; class Insecta; order Phasmatodea; family Timematidae; genus Timema; species Timema douglasi. The sequence continues at coordinate 18,374 of CABEEJ010003072.1, read as the reverse complement.
GACAGTTTATGTGTGTGGTTTGGTTGGTATCCATAAGAAACAGAAAGAGTATACATCAAGACTTAATATCTAGTGCGCCCACAAAGTTAGGGAGGAAAGAAAGCTCTGGTGTAAAGGTGGTGGCTGTTGGCAACATTGTAAAGGGAGGTGAGTGATATCTTGCTAGTGATATTCACCCCTCAGATCTTGATGAAACAACGGTAATATGTTAATGACGTATTATATTTCCGGGGGGAGCTGTGGTGTTATAAGAAACATTGTTAGATGAATAGGTGATGGCAATGGGGGGTTTATTCCTGGGATAATAATCAGGCTTATACTAACAATTACACAGTATATACCTATAGAATTGTAAGGTTATAGGTATAATATAAAGATACACTTTTAAATTTTGGAGAGCAATATTCTTTCAAATCTAGAACATAAGTATTAATGACATATATTATCTTATTAATGTTTTTACATTGTACTTCAAAAATATAATCAAATGATTCCTTGTGTAATTTAATGTATTTAGAATGTACACAAATATGTAATTTACTCACTCCATGGTATTAGGGTGTGCTGGTTGGTTATGAGGAGGTCGATACTAGAATCCTGGCTTTGTGTGCTGAAGGTGGCCTCTCCTTAAAGTTTTGCCTTTTTCACTTCACGCCAATCCTGGATTTTTTTTAGTACATTTTATAAAATTCTCATCGCCACCCTACTGACGTTAATAAAATGCCCGGATAATTGAACACGGCAAATAAAACAACCACTTGTAAATTTTTAAAAGCTATTTATGTAAATAATGGCTCTTCTTTTACTTCTTAAGTCAACAACCCGAAATGTGCGTAACTTCAACTATATCCATCCGGAGTTGGGCACTCGCCCCTTGGCTGGTTAGAGCTGCCTGCACCATCTGGTAGAAACCACATGTGCTGGAGGAGTTCAGCGTGTGTGGTGACTCCCGGTTGCTATACACACTGAATTTATATGAGCGATCCTGAAAGTTCTTACCAATTTTGCCAGAAATGTATTTTCAAACACCTTCCAGGATTCATGCGAATGCCACCCACCTCGGTGGCATAGTTAGCTAACGCACTGGTTTCGTGTTTGGTTAGGCTGCCGAGGATGGGGAGATCGAGGTTCAGCCTCATTCGGGTGAACTGGGTGTGATTTTTCCTAAACGGTTTTCAACTCTCCCTCCACGCAAATGTGGGTTCACTTCCTCTATATGCAACCTTCCCAATTCTCAACTCATCAGCGTAATTAGTACTGAAGCGTATAGCCCGAATGGGTAGTAGGACTCGGTGCTAAGTATCATTAAGTATATTTTACACGCCACAATCGATAATATGGAACCAACAGCTTTACATCCCCTCCGAAGGAAGTTGTGCTACAGGGTTTTAACGCTCAAGAATTATTCGTTGACCTCAGCTGGCTTTGAACCCGATAAAATATTGGGTCGGGAAGAGAGGACTTTACCCCAAGACTATCAAGGTAACAACTATTGTTTATTTACAATAAATTGTGTGCCCATAGTGAACCCATTGTTTTATTCATGGAAACCTCTAGCACAGACAATAGTTTCACTGCACCATAAACAAGGTTTGTGTTCAGTGTTGAATAACCTATAAAAAATACAAGCTACACCTTAGAAAGTTAAATAGATATTTCAGGAAAGGGGAGATAAGAAAAAATAACTGGTCATGGGTTGAGGGTCTAGAAGAAGGTGGACAACTTGAAAATATCCAACCAAGTATAAGATCGAGGAAGACCAAAAGTGGGGTATTTGGATATAAGCCATCTCTTGGAATCTCTAGTAGAGTCTCGAATGTTCGGAGTTATATGGACCAGGCTTAAAATGTGGAGAGTTGAAATACAATCCCCAAGAGATAAAAATACAGAAGGAAGTAGATGATATTGATTCCATCAATATCCCAATCCTTTAGTAATCTTCTCCTCCCCCGTACGCCCTCTTGCTGAAAAACATTCCCTTGGGGTGAACTTTTCATCCTGCGACACTTTTTATCGATAAAGATCGGAAGAGCGAGTGCCCGTGATCCTCTAAAATCCACCGCACATTTTGTTGAGCGCCCATGCTTCTCAAACTGTGTTCAAGAGGATCAGGTAGTAGCCTTGAGACGCAATTTAACTTTTCAGAAACTGTAAGTCATCCAATATTGTGTGATTTCATGTAGGATAAAAGTAAAATGGTTCGTTTGAATATTCCAAAGTTATTTACAGTAAACAGAACAGAAAACAATTCTCAGAAACTAAACAAATTTTGTTTTTAATATCTTTTATCCTTTGGCTAAATTATAATGACCGGGAGGGACATGACATCCAGGTTAGGTTGCCCTATGGAGACTAGTAGCCGCTCTGGGGGCATAGAACGTCGCCCAGGGTTCACCACGTCGTACCTGCGATGAGATGATGGGATGAGAGTGAATAGGACGTTGCCCAGGGTATGAAGTTGTAGAACAGGTGTGAGTCTTAACCTAACCTAAACCTAACTAACCAAACCCTGGATACCGAAGGGGTCATTCACCTTAAGGGAACACTACCCAAGGCATGGGCTGAGAATCGAACCAGGAACCCCTAGGCTTTTAGAAAGGTGCACTGACCATTAGGTCACGGGGCTGGAAATTACTAAACTAAGCATTCATAACAATACTCACTGCTCAAAGAAAAGCCTTATTCGTGTATGATTGCAGCAGCCGAATACACGTGTTCATATTAAGAAAATTGGTTTTGAAGACATTCAACATGCAATACATACAATCTCGCAACAGATCCATCGTATCTGATTAACATTAACATTTAATTTCCATGCTGGGGAACACACACATTGCACTCTATTAATCACCAGGTCTTATAAAAAGTAATTCCATACTTCTTACTAGTTTCCCCCAAAAAATTGTTTTATCACAATTCTATTCTGTATTTTGTTAAATATTTGTGTTTGTAGATTTTTATTTTTTAATATTGTACCCTCCCTAAAAGTAAAGAAGGTAACAGATACATAAGGAAATAAATACACTGATTACAGAATTGTATTAATGAGCCATATAAACAGAGTACAGTAAGTGACATAAAGGATAGTTCATTTGGTTTCCGCTGTCTTCTGTAATAAATATATTGTTATTGTAGAGTGTGGTATCACAAATAGATAAAGAAATGCATAATAGCCTGAAAACACAATGTCCAGTAAATTGGCCCTGTGATCACAGGTCGTGGTTAACTAAAGCTAATTACAGTTTGGGATCAACATCCAGGATCCTAAAAGCTACCGAGAGCTACCTCACCAACTGCAACAAACCGGACAGTGGCGGGTCGAGAATTATAAACATTTAAAGAACTCCTTGAACCGACCTCAAGAAATAGCTCACTCGATTTAAAGTCAGTACCCCAAAGAACATGACCACTAACCCATCAGCTTGTGCCTAGCTACTTAGGCATCTAGCAATTAAGCAGCTAAACGCTAAATCTATGACAACCAATAGTAAGTTAACATCTTAGTCACAATGAGGAGGTGCTAACCTAGTCCCTCTTATACGGGGATAATTAGCCCCAGTTAGGGCGAAATAGCTACAGCCTAGAGCTACATTGGCCACACTTACGAACAAAACTTTTCTACAAGGTACACCCAACAAGTCCAAGTAAAAGGAGTGCACGACATAAGGAGGCCGTCTACACGGCTGCCAATAAGCTAGCACTAACGATATAAAGGATGGCCGAGGACAGAGCTAATAATAAGTAGTAAAATACGGTATCCCAAAATAACACAATACTAGATACTTATCCAGGGCCAAGAGACCCAATTAGGTCATCAAAACATACCCAACACTCCCCACTAGTGACTCAAGACATTCCCTTCTTGGCAATTCAAACAACATTGCCAAGCAACCAATATAACAATAATTAGCCACATATCCCTAGTGATGGCTGTCTATATAAATATAATTCTAACATAACTCAAACTCACGCAGATAATCCACTTAGCACATTAAACAACACAAGTAGTAAATATCGGTAAGAAACTATATCTGAACTATCATGCCCTAGTTAACTCTTGTGATAACTTTTAAAATATCGGCCTAACTAGCTCAATACTTATATACATCAAATAACTAGGGGATTGACTTAGGAAGAAACGAGATCTTCGCGACACCCAAATAAGTTTAGCCGGTACTTAACCTTCCCATTACTCGTCGCTATACATTTAGAATTGCATATCAAAAGATACACAACTTGGCGAGCAACAGTAAAAACCGTACGTAGACTGGTATTAGCCAGTCCGGGTAGAAAACAGTCCGTGCTAGACCCAACTCAAGCGTAGAAATCATCTGTGACAGCGCAGCGTCATTGTAGCCCCAGTGTAGAGCAGGCGGAACACTTCTAGTGCACCAGCGGTAGACTATGGTGGTGTTGGTGATCCAGGTGTGGTGAGGTGCTACCTCGGGTAGCCCTTGCGTTGACTCCACCGGACTCCATTCAGACCAGGGCCTACTCAGATCGACTGCTACAGTAGAGAAGGTACAGTTAGAGACCCAATTATTACAAGTTCTGTATATTATTTTGCTCGAGTGGTATATTAAATCAACTTCAAGACTGAGAAGGAAAGAGGAAGGGGAGGACAAGTGTCAGCCAATCATGTCACACAGCTACAGTGCAGGTCAGAGCAGCCATCAAAGTGGGTAAGCGCATGCGCAGTGAGAGCAGAGAGAAAGAGGCAATACGAAGCTAGTAAAGCCCCAACATTACAGTTTCTTGGTTGATTATTGCATTTTAACAAAATTAAGCTTATAGGCGATGACCTCGAAACACACTCACATAGACATTTAGGTTAAGGGGAGACCAATAAGTAGGGGAAGTTCATGAAACATAGACGATCTCTTGAGAGGCCCAAAAGTAACATGATTGTGCGAGCTAGTATCCATTAATTTGGCACAACATTATTAAAAATCTAATGATTTCTGTCTGTACTTAATATGTATGTGTATCTGTCCAGACATAATAAAATGGTGTATCTGGGCTACATCATTCCTAGCCCAGTTTGTGGAAAGATTAGTCAGTACTAATGAACCGTTGACTAGGGGACACCCAAATATACTACTCGTACATCCTTTCCGTGGAAGCTCTATCTATGTCCCGACGATATGAGGTGTAGATTGTAGTGAGTGTGAAGATGTGTAACCAGTGGAAATATTTAAACCTAACAAGCCTAGCTAACCAAACAAATCCTGGTGAACGTTTGAGTTATTCCCCTTTCGGGAAAATACCCAAGGTAGAAGCCAGGAATCTATCCCTAGGCTCGTAGCCAGCTGCACTGACCACTATACCACGGGGACGCTTATCTGTCCAGATGATCTTTAGTGTTTCTTAATGATCTAGGAATCTGAACTTAGGTAAATTAGTTGAGGAACCCAAAAGTTGACCCGCAAAAATTCCAAACTTTAAAACATATAACAAACTTTTAAAAAAACGTCATTTCGTTAGTTGTTTTAATTTGTCATAATGTTATTTGCATTTCAAAATGAAGTAGAACCTAGATTATAAATTCCAATTACCAATTCAAAAAGAAATTGCAGATTAAAGTACAGTTAACTCTTTTCTTAATTTTGTTTGAACTTTCGTATTCATGTTAGTAACTAAAATAGTTTCTGTTTATAAAATTACAAACTACACAGCTAACGTTTAACAGTATTATTTAATTTGAGCCTATATTTGATACCTATCTATTCAGACAAATCAATGACTACTCTGCTGAAGATGAAAGAGTATGGGAGGATACATTGACAGAAAGAAGCCGTTTTACTGAAGATGCTCTCAGGGAAATATTTGTTTTAATTCGTGTGTCAATTCATCGTCTAAGCATATAAATCTGTGAGAAACTTTATTTGACATATTCACAGAGGACTTTGCTGGAATACTTGTTAGTAATATTTTATGATGTTTTGATTGTGAAAGCTTGACTATCAAAGATCTACAGGACATGATGATCCTACAAAGCAGAAAGTGGGAAGACTTAAACGAGAGAAAACCTCCACATCATCTTCCGGAAAAATAAATCAATACGTGTCTGATATGTACAAGGAATAAAAAGTTAGCATCAGCATATATTTGATGTTTTACACGGTAAAAAACTTTTATTAGAATTACATTAAATAGTGCACCAATCATCAGAGGTCAAACTGCTAATATGGAATGGGACAACCATGACTCCGAGCAATTCAATACAAGCAGTCAATCATTTGTTGCATAATAGACTAATGAAAAATCATTTCCCATTAGGGAGCGAAGTTTGGGGGAGGTCTTGAATTAATATTTGTCAACACTCTCGTATGCTAATAAGACAGCAATTTATTACTCACAGCTGTGGCAGGAGCTTAAAATTTACAAGTGCAGATATAATGCTCGGAAAATCTACAATACTTTCCTTTATTGGCATTATTAAATGGGAAACCTCTCTTGAATAAAACCTATAAAGTTTCACTCATGGAAAACTAAAAGGAAAATATACAGCTTGAAATAAAATATCATAGTCGTGTCAATGGTAGTCTTCAGGCATATATGTGGCTTTTTCGAATAACATTTTGTGATTTATTTAAAGACCTAAATTTTAATAAAATTAGAACTAATTTGGTTCACTCTCACTTTTTCCACACTTATGTAATAGCTGACAAAAATATATATATATTTTTTACAAAATAAGCCCAACCTTCCATGCACTTATAAATTTAAGGTTAAGTTTTATTCGGTTGGTTAATATTATAACTAATCTCTCTAAGATAGTCCTAAAGTCTAGTATAGGCCTACTATATAGTATTTACTACGGAATGTCTTCAATTTTACCTCTCTTCCCTCAAAGCCTGAGCTAATTACCATCCTACCCTTCTCAGAAATAGTTTGCCGAGCCTTACCTTACCCCATTAGTGTATTATGTCATGGTCAAATCCCAAAGTATAGCCAGTTCGCGAGATGACCGGCCACTTCTAACTTTGGCCACCGAAATTAGTTCAAGCACGAAATAGGCCTATATAATATTTTTCTGGAAATTAGGGCCTTGGTCAACCATTTCTATATATGACCGTAGGAATCTGGCCAAAACACGAAATATACTATGTAATATTTGTCTTTATCATGAATGGTCGCGGTCATTTCCCGTCTAGTAAATTCTATAGTCCATTTGATATATTACCAAGTTTACAATTAGTTTAAGTTGTGTCATATTTAGGGGGGAGGATGGCATTTAAGGGGTTCTGGGCCATCTCCAGTCCCCACGTTTACCCCCACTCCGGCTGACTCCCTAGCTCCAGAGGATAGGTTAAGTTAGGCTAGGCTAGGTTAAGGAAGGATTGTGTTGTGTCAAGCTGTCAAGAACTCTAGGCACTGGTCAGGCTGGCGTGGTCAATTCTCATTCTCACTTTGGTTGTCTATAAGGTGTAGTAAAAAATGTATCGATAAATATTTCTCGAATTGGCTGTAACAGCTGGTCAATGTGTGAAGAGTCCAGTTAATTTATGAAGAGGCCATTTTCGGGATTTACCACCACACACACGCATCTATCACGGCAGTTAACTACTTACTGGTATAATTAAATGCGCATAGTCTGGAATGGAAGTAAATTTGTTGCTAGATGGCCTCTAGAAAATGCATCCAGAATACTGTACAGTGAAATGGTTTAGTGGGAAAGATTTAGTACGTGGAGTCAAAGGTTTCATGTTCGATTCCCACGTTCAATTAAATGAACTGAAATTAACTAAACTGTTTGAATTTTGAAATAGTATCGATTGAACTTGCTGTCACTTCCGACCACAACACATTCCTTTGTACATTTACACACACTCATATAATATTGTCTTGGTTTCCCCGGTAATGGACATTAATTTTGATCGCCTCTTAGAAAATTAGGTAATTTGTTTTTTTGTCAACGTTGGTAGCATTTTACTATGATATTATTATTGTTATTTTTTATGGCCAATCATTATATCCTTCATCAGAGGAAGCTTCAGATTGCACAAACTCACGTATTGATATAGTTTTATTTATTTTTATAAGTGTTAAATAGTTTTATACAGCAAGATTCTCAAGCTTCTGGCCTTACAGAACATTTAAATTTAAAGAAAAATAAATGTAAGGATTGCTGCGATTCATAAAATATGATCGTCATATATAAAAATCAGGCTGAAATATCAAGGAATTAATGATTTAATAATCATTGGTTTTAGAAGGAGGTTATAGAAAAATATTTTTGGTTGTATTTTTATTTAACAATATTTAATAAAACATGTTTTAGCATTACTATACATTATATTAAAACCCGAAATTTTAGCACTTTTATAGAATGCATAAAACAAATGATAGCTCTATGTAAACATAATATATTATTATCTTCACAGCATCTTCTCATGGCACACTAACACATTGGTTGAAGAATAGGGGTCTCGACTGTCGTTGATAGTAGTCAGGTTCAGAGCCGTAGTATTGAAACTGTTTGATGTACGTGCTCCTCCGTGGTCACGTGAGTTCGTTATAAATAAAATATACTTCACAAACAACATTTATAAAATAGCTTAGACCCGTGTTTGGTTTATCAATCTGTGGTCCGCTTACCCTTTGGTGTAATGGAAGGACTTGAGGGGGTACGTGATACAACACTGCGTTTTATTAATCAATCAATAATTATTTATAATAAGTGAGTGCGCTAAGCAAGTTAGAACATATTTTGACGAGATGATATAAACTTTTATAAGCCTCTGTTGTTCAACTCAACGCAAACATATTTTATAAACTTTAGAACGAGCTTTAAATATCCACATTAGAATTGTATTAAATTTCAAAATAGAAGTTAATTTTTTAGCTTTTTTTTATTACGAAGAAATAAAAGAAATACTTTAGCTAGGCCATGGCCCTAAAAGGGGTATGCAACTGGAGATAGTTTTTGAGAAAAGCTTGCCTTGACATTAATAATAATTTGTCATTGAATAAGATCTTTCACGTCCACTTTATGAACATAAATAATAAATGGACTCTAGTAGAACTACAACTTACAGCACACCTTTACCCCAAATAGTCATGTATTGTATAATGTAGAATAATGTCTTCTTAAATTAAAACTAAGTAATTATTCTCTGGCCTTGAAAGCTCATAACTGCAAGAATATAAACTCGCCATTCAACCCCATTCTAAGACACCTACATCCAATTCCTAACCTGACAACCAACCTTATCTAAATACATTCTCATATTATCATCCTATTTACGTATTTGTCTACAAAGAGATCTTATTTATTCGGGTTTTACAACTAGAATGTTATGTGCACGCCTATCATTGCTCATACGTGTCATATGACCATCCAACCTCATTCTGTGCGCCTTTATTATACTTAATATGTTTCGGGATACATACAGAGCAAGACATTCTTCATTGTGTAACGTTATCTACTCTCTTGTTGGTTCATCCCTTTAGGGCCCAAACATCAGCCCTTTTCATAACTCAAAAAACCAATTTACTCTCACAATAAAAGAGCCTTGTTTTAAGATTCATTTCTAGCGCCACGACTTACTACCCATTCAGGTTGTTTGCTTGAGTGTACTAATTACACCAACGGTTTTAGGGATTAGTAAGGTTATATATAGAGGAAGTGTACCTAAATTTGTGTGGAGGGATAGTTGAAACCTATTTTGTAAAAGCCACCGTTAGTACCCCCGACCGAGATTTGAACCTCAATCTCCTCGTTATCAGCAGTCTAGTCTAGCACGAGAGTAGCGCATTATACCATGCGGCCACCGAAGCGTGTATTTGTATTAAGAGTGAATCTAATATTCACCTTGACTTGGAATCGAAGTGGGATCCCTTTAATGTAGGCTTTGTTCACACTTAACACCGGTCCATGGTGTCGGCTAGCTAGTGTTATGGTACTATCATACTATACTTTACTATACTATAATACTATAGTGCCACACTACTATAGTACCACAGTACTATTGTAACCTTCCTCTTTCATCATCCCACACAAATAACAAACAGAGGAAGAGACTAGAGCTCTATACATTTTATTCAAAGCAATCAACATACACCTCAATAGGGTGACCTGGCGGTCTAGGGGTAAGGTGTCAGACATCTATGCTGGCGGCCGGGGTTCAATCCTCGGTCTCGGTATGGATTTACCTGATTACCAAACCCTTCCTTCACTTCTGACGATACATCTTGTGAATGTGTGGAATGCCAGGCCTCCACCGTGGTTCGGATTCCACGTTAAACTGTAGGTCCTCCATTTCATCTCACAATCACCCTACCATTACACATTAGCGTAAATGCGTACAACCCGAACGGGTAGTAAGACGCGGTTCTAATAATAATAATAATAATAATAATAATAATAATAATAATAACAACACCTCAATGAGGAAGTGGAACACACCAGCGTTAGGCGCTGAGCAAGTAAACAAGTCAAATAGACCGGCAGGCGCATAGGTGACCTCCACGGCCAGAAGGGCATGTAAACAGCAACAATAGGTGGCAACTCATTTAAGCGCTAAGAATGGCGTCATCAGAAAACAACGATAATACACTAAGAATTGGCCTTTAAGTTAATATTAATTACATCTCTCATAACCGAAGGTTAAGAGCCAAGAACAGGCTCGTGCCCTAGCATTAAACCTAAGGTGAGACTAGGATCACAAGTTGTCGTCCTCTGACAAACCCTAACTAGCCTAAACATCGGTATGGAACCTCTCATTATTTATATATGAAGCTCTAAATACCTAGCAATAATAAATAATCTGAATATCTAATAACAAGTAGAATGTCTATCAGAGAAATACTTACTTGGCGGCGTGTGGCCCCTTCTTTAGCTAACATATACATATAAGTGATACAACGATATTAAACTATATCAAATTTAATAACAAACAAAATGTACACATTAGAAATATTATCCATGCCGGCTCGCGGCCACACATTTAACTAACATCTAAACGTAAATTGTCCACCAACAATAATCTATCCCAATACTTTTTGACATCAAATAGATCATGACGACAGAAAATAATACAGAACATTTTGTTACTGTCCCTATACTAGTTGAAGCAGGCCATGAAACTTTCCGTGAAGCGGATATAATAAAGTTAAGATAAAGACAATAAGGTCAAAAGGTCTTCCCAAAACACCCAAGGAACGAGCACAGCTACTGGCTGGTCGCCCATGGTATCCAAATATCCCATAGCCTCAGAGGAAGAAATCCGTAAAAGAAATAATAATAATCAAAAATACATATAAGTCCCGAACAGTAAACTTAGAATAATAAATATTTAGCGCCAAAGAGAATTTTGAGAAACAAGTCGAGCCTAGTTAATAGTCAGGCCTCTCACCTCGAAAGCCCAGAGTGTAATGTGTGATCACAATCTGGATTCCAAACGTTATATATCCTAAGGAAATCACGGAGAGGAAAGGGGTAAGGGTTCCAGAACAGTCTCTACTCGTACACACGCATTTAAGTCTATACACAATCACAGTTCATATAAGTTCTGAATACACCCGCTGAGCTCACGCGCAACGCTGCTCATTTGTTTTGGGGAGCGGTTCAACCAACACGGCTGGCAGCGAACCTCGGACCTCGAACTAGTTCAACGTTAACAGTGCTTCGGTGTGTATGTCGGATTGTAGCCGTGCCGGAATGAGTCAACTGGGGCTGGCCTGGTGAGTTATACAACTTCTCCGAAATTATGTTGTAATAAGGTTGCACTATAGTACCACAGTAATTCAGCTAATAAGGGTGTATTATCAGTTGATATCAATCACTTCTATAAATTCCTGGAGCTGACCGTTCTCCCACACAATGGTCTCAGAACACCAGTAAATAGTAATAGTAATAGTTTTTAGCAGCCCTCAGCTACATTTTGTGAATCTTTTTGAAAGATGTGTAAAGATATACTTCCCCGTATATTTGGCAAACTTGATTAAATTTCAAGATTTTGTCATAACATTATTTCATAATACTTATGTGATAGGCCTTATTTAAAGGCTACCTTATCTAACTTAATTTATTCTTAACCTTTAACTTTTGACAGTTTATATAAATGTTTACACATATAAGCTCAACATAGGGCGCTATCTCAATATCGTTTGATTTAAATTTAAAATACTAGGTGTAGAATTTTAATATACTGGGTTTCCAAAGACTAGGAGATAAAGGTTCGAATCTTGACATGGTTCACTGGAAGAAGTTTCCCGTCTGTGAGTTATTACAATCTTACAGTATCTCTTCATGCAAATGAAATTACACTTCCTCCTTAAAAATAATAATAGTAATATTTAGCACCGCGTCTTACTACCCGTTCGGGTTATACGCTTTAAGTACTAATTACTCTAATGGATTAGGAATTGGGAAGGTTAAATTAGAGGTAGTGAACCCGCATTTGCGTGGAGGGAGAGTGGAAAACAGTTTAGGAAAAACCACCCCCAGTTCACCCGACCGAGATTCGAACCTCGATCTCCCCGTCCTCAGCAGTCGAGCTTCAACACGACAGGCGCGTTAGCCAACTACGCCACCGAGGCGGGTTTCCTCCTTAAAAACTTTCCTAATTACTGACAGGTCAGTTTAAGTGTTAATAGATATTGTGTTGAGTGTAATAAATAAAATATATCTTACTATGGTTCTAGACTGGTCTATGAAAGCTGTTTTCAAATTACAATAAGCTGTACACATAGAGTATGTATTACATTCTCTATATTTAAATAATCTCCACTTTGTTCTTAGCTCTTTGCCCCATGGAAATATTACATTAACAAAACCATTTTAACAGTGAAGTAATTTCTTTCAATAGCGAGAGTTTTGTTTATTCTGATTCGCTATATTTCGTAGTTTGAGAGCATTTATTTCGCCCCTTCTCATTAATTTTTTTAGACACATCCATTATCTTGATTGAATCTCTGTATAAATACCAAACGATCAAAGGGTAATAGAATCTTTGTTGTCACCAGGCGGGAAAACCATTAGACACCTTTTGTTGCATCAACAGAGAGTTAATTTCCGAAAAATTGGGATACAATGTTTGAAAGGGTGACCTGGTGGTCTAGGGGTAAGGTGTCAGACTTCTATGCTGGCGGCCGGGGTTCAATCCTCGGTCCCGGCAAAGATTTATCTGATTACCAAACCCTTCCTNGCCGGGGTTCAATCCTCGGTCCCGGCACAGATTTATCTGATTACCAAACCCTTCCTTCACCTCTGACAAGACATCTTGTGAATGTGGGGAATGCCAGGCCTCCACCGTGGTTCGGATTCCACGTTAAACTGTAGGTCCTTCATTTCATCTCACAATCACCCTACCATTACACATTAGCGTAAGTGCGTATAACCCGAACGGGTAGTAAGACGCGGTGCTAATAATAATAATAATAATAATAATAATAATAATAATAATAATGTTTGAAAGGTCAACCATACCCTGATTTTGGTAGGAAGAACAGTGTCTGGGAGATACTAAATATAATAAAACCATCTTACTATATTAATACATCGAATCATGTGACCTGCATTTGCCACTTTTGATAGATGTTGTCAATACCTATAAAATAACATTAAAAAAATTGGTAAGCTATCAATTTTATCTGTAAAATTTGTTTGAATTTTCTATATTATTCTTCATACCAAAAATCATGGTATAGACTTGTTGGCACTTGGGTTTAATTTTATTGTAATATTGTATTTTGGTGTTTTAATTAGCTTTGATGCAAATATTAATTTTTACTGATACGTATAAATGAATTCCTCTCGACGAAAAACACTTCTATTTTTTTTTATCCATTTCAACATTTCTAATTGGGTTTCTAGTCAGTAGTTTGTATATCATCCAACGATTTATAAACTAATATAATTTATTAAGCTATATCCTATAAAACACACGCCACCAATTAATAACTTTTTCATGAAATTAACAATCGTATATTTTTGTTTACAAAAGTAGCCTATGTAAACTGGAGTAGGATGGTTGCGTTTCATTTTACAATGTTCTGTATTCATCTCAAAGACGTCCTGTGATATATTTATTACGAGTTTGATAGAATAGAATACATCAGTATAATAAAACACTATGGTATGTCTGTACATTCGAGTATTTGTTGATTCTATATTTCTTCTGGGTAATATAAACAATAGCATGACCAACTAATACACTTTTAGAATGTTTGTCTGTCTGTCTGTTGGTTTGTTTCCAGTAAACTCAAAAGGTACTCATCAAGACGGTATATTTTCTGTTGCACTCCTTATATTTATATATCATCATCGAGAGAAGAAGTGTCTAAAACACCGGGCGTAAGAAGTAAACATACGTCGTGGCTGCTCTGTGCAGGTACCATTGATTTCTAATCGTTTACTTTTATTTTTCTTTATATTCCGTTTCACCTTGCTTTGTGTTACTAAGCTGAAGTTATATTATATGCTTATTTATCAAATGAAGAATAACACATTAGCTTAGTGTTAATTATTCAGATATTATCTTTGTTAATTAATTACAAAAATTATTCTTCAGTAAACTATTATTAGGTAAAAAAATTTTAAGCGAAACATATATATATATATATATATATAACATTTTGTGTGTTGTAAGAAACTCCCCAGCCACACATTTTGAAGGAAATCGTCGGAGTCACATTTAAAATATTTAAAATAACAGTTCAAGGTAATCACTAAATTGACTTTAAGCTAGTTTTTTCATGAAAATAAGTTTAATTTGTTTATGCCATTTCAAACTCTTCCTAGATATACATGTAAAATAAAATCGGTAGAGCCAATTTAGAGATATCATTATTATTATCACCAAGACTTACCACCCGTTCGGGTTGTACGCACTTACGCTAATGTGTAATGGTAGTGTGATTGTGAGGTGAAATGGAGGACCTACAGCTTAACGTGGAATCCGAACCACGGTGAAGGCCTGGCATTCCTCACATTCACAAGTTGTGATTAATACACGTATTGTCAGAGGTGAAGGAATGGTTTGTCAATCAAATAAATCTGTGCCGGGACCGAGGATTGAACCCCGTACCCCAGCACAGAAGTCTGACACCTTTCTTCTAGACCACCAGGTCTGCAATTTAGAAATAATTTGAATTAAAAAAAATAGTCATCATTAAACAATCCTTAAGCGAGTTTTTACCCAGACATCAAATATTTAGTGTTATATTGGAGGAAAAACAGTGAATATATATATAAAAAATTTTAAACAAAATAACTAGCACCATTTAAAAAAATATTAGAATTCTAATATATCATCATCAATAAAATATCCTTAATTTAAGGGTAATTTAAGGTAAAAATAAATCAAAATTTTTCCAAGAAATAAGCATTTAATATCTGACTATCAAGTTTAAATACAATCCATCGAACCGTTTCAAATCTGTGACCATAGACAGACAGATAGATAGATAGATATACATACAGACAGACAGACAAACATGAGAATGGTTGTAAAACCATCTTCTTTGGGTTGGGTTCACATAAAACGTAAATATGCATCATAATCCCTGGGCCAAAAATGTTCACGATTAAATTAATCTCCCTTTAGATGAGAAAATAAAAAACAAGGTCAAGCTATTTTCCCTAAAACTCTCCAGCATCGTACAAGCCACCCACTTTTCTGACTTTTACAAAATGTATCTTTACATCAACTAATATACCAATCATGCTTGACGTGTCAGAGCTTTTGACAAACACGTGTCTCGCTTTAAAAAATATAATATTCGCTTTACCGTAAAAGGATATCACTTTTATGCGTGGCGTATTTTGATAACCTCCTCTTTTCTAGCCACTCTCTCTTACACATTCTCGTTTTACATTTATGTATCTGCAGTAAAAAATACATACAAGCCTTTTGAATATAGTAATAAAAAGTATGTTAAGCTCATGAGCTTGGAGTGAAAATGTAATGGGGGAGGGGGGGGGNNNNGGGAATTTGGTTTTAAAAATGGTTCAGTGCTGTGTGACACAATCTATCCAATCCATCCGATGAGGATCAATCAAAATAAAGTGGATATTCACTGTGGTATTAAAATCCTTTTTAAAACACATTACTATTTTTCAAAGTCTGGATACATCATATAAAATATAAATGGACATGAAAATATCCTTGATCATTTAAAAAGAGAGTAGAGTTAGGTTTAGGATACCATTAGGTCTTTGTTTTTGTTATAATCTTACCAACCGTAAAAACAAAACGTTTTGTAAATTATGATGGGGGTTTTCAAGTCAATAAATGTCCAGGACAGATTTAGATATACCTGTATGATTGATATACCGGTTTTAATAAAGCCTTAATGCTTGGAATGTGTTTTTTTAGATTGATATAGTTTAATTTCAACAATATATCTTTGCTTGTGTGTTTATAATTTAAAAAAAAACATTTTTTACTGTATTATAGATTGTTCTTTATTAAAATCTAATGGAACTAAGACTTACTTCTTTTGAAACAACTGAGTTAAATAATAAGTGCTTAGAAGAGTAATTGTAAAATGTATTTTCTCGATTATATTAAACTAATCCATTTGATAACCTAACTATCTAAAATATAATTTCTAGAACGAGTTGATTTAATTGATATATTCTACAAGACATATCTGAAAACTACTAGAAACCCAGTCGTTGCAAAAGAGACATCCTATACTTAGTTTTCAAAGTATCAAACATCTAACATATCCCCCTCAATATCAATTACTTTCACAAGCGCTCAGTCTTACTACTCGTCCGGGCTATCTATATATTCACTCATTAGAGATTTAAATAAAGAGGGTGCAATTTACTGGGCTTGTACCCACATTCACGCGGTGGGAGGGTAAGAACAAATTTGGGGGAAACATCCTCGTTACATCTGGCAGAGAGTCTTGGTCGAGGGTAAACCAAACATGCCTTGGTCCACGTACCTTTGGTCTGGCTCACTATATAATATATCATACTATTAAATATACTAGTAGCTAGATTAACACGTGACTCGCACTGGTGGTATGACGATAAAGGTGTCACTTTAAACCTTAAATGGTTTTATTGTGCTCGAATCCTAGCCGGGTGCGTGGATATTGGTTTTTAATATTTAATCTTTAGTCTCCATTCACGAAAATGCGGGTACACTTCCGCTGAATTTTACTGTAACAAGTATTAGTGATCGCCTGATATCCCAATATTCTACGAAGAACAAAACAAATAAAAGTGTATCTTAACAATGGAGGTGTAAATCTACAATGGGTTTAGTACCGCTCTTTAAAGGAAACCCTTGTTATTGTTACAGCTAAGGGTTTTCCCATTTTGATCCACAACAATGAAGATACTCTATTTGAAATAAAACGCCAATAATAGTAACGTCCTACATATTATCACTGAATAAATACTTGCAGAATCTAAATACATCCAATCAAATTTTATTACATCATGTATTACAAGAGCATACAGCATTTTAAATAATTATAATGGTAAGTGTTTACTTACATTAATCTCGGACATCCTACTCGGACCAACTACGAGTAAAGAACCGCCATCATTATGAAGTACTACCTACAACACATGTAACTGTGAGCTCATCTGACTTAAATACCTATTTATTGATTGTTCTATATTTTAAAAGGGCTAGGTTTGATTCTTATTATGTGTTCATTATAATAAAGATCAGGGTCCAAATATTTTGTGATCTATTGCTTATTAACGTCACTAGTTAAATAATCTGGCATGAACATAAGCTCGGGAAGATTCGTGTGAGATCGGGATGGTCTTTAAGCTAACACAATAAGTGGTAGTCCAATATTATATGAAGCAATGAAATGTGAATGAAACTGCTGCTTAGTCATTGAACATTGACTTAGGTCAATTATGTTGACATTGACCAATTGATTTTGATGATATCCTTCGTTCGTAACGAATGAATAAATTGTATTTAGATTTGTTATTTTAAGATGTATTATAAAGGATATTTCAAAAAGTATTCATACCTAAATTAATAATTTATTTTTTGATTAAAGAATAATTGATTAATATTTTCTGTTTGGACGAACATTTGGGAAAGACACTCGCATAATCCAATTTGTCTAATTTGCTTGTAAAATTATATAAAAAAAGCTATTAATAATATACCTTATGCCGATAAAATGTAAGATGTACCATTTACTCCTGCAGCTTCATTAGATCTTCATGAGGCTCAAGTCGGCCTCATATATTCAAAGCTTGTGTACGTTCTTTTTATTGCAGGAGTAGGAGTCACACCTTGTTATTTATGTTGCAGGAGTAGGAGTCACACCTTGTTATTTATGTTGCAGGAATAGGTGCCATACTTTGTTCTTTATGTTGCAGGAGTAGGTGCCATACTTTGTTCTTTATGTTGCAGGAGTAGGTGCCATACTTTGTT